>JBBPTT010000030.1:0-75005 GCA_038094175.1 Boletellus aff. lepidospora
TGCCATCGTCACTTCACGTTTCTCCTACCAGTTCATCGTCTGCGCTCGTGTTGTGTCTTGCTCAAAGCCCCAAGTGAAGGCGTTTCAAACGGTGGTCCGTTGTGATCAATGGTTTTGAAAACCGATCATGCAATTTCTCCGGAGCTTTTTTTCGAGAGAGATTCACGCTGAAAGACTTGACCAATTTCTCGCGTCCCTCCCAGATTCCGGGTATACGATTCAGGCCTGGATTTCCCTCGACGGGATGACCCAGTAGAGGGTCAGATAGTGGGTTTGTTCGTGGCAATGCCCTGCGCCGTTTCGAAAGACAAAGGATGGTTTGTTGCTGGGCGTGACACCGCGTGATTTTCTGGGATGTAACAACCCGGAGTAAAAGTCTGTCAGCATAATCATGCTCAGCTGAGTGCAAAGTGCTCTACACTGTCTCTTTTGCTGGTATGCCAGCTAACTGTATGACAGAAGAACACAAGCATACCTCAAGGCAGTGGACACCTCCCCGGATTCGTCGATGCTATCAACGATAGCACGGGCCCAATAGTCCCGTTGAGGATCCCCGCCAGCGAACAGCTTGCGATCTACAAGTGTGATCGCGGTCTGTATGTTGGTCCTGCAGTTCTCTCCCGCAGGCGACCACCCTGTCGTCTGCATCACAAGAAAAACAACTGATGGCCATCTCACCACACCGGCCACTCTGTCCGCACTGGAGGGTTCCGCCGATAGCTGGCTGACTCGACACTCGAAACTCCCGTTCGAAAGGAGTGGCATAGGACGAGCGTCTCATCCCCGTCGGCCGATCAGATAGCGGATAACAGATCTTGGTTGCATTCCATCGACCACTGGCCATCGTTGTTGTGCCGACGAAATCAACGGAGTGCCAGGACGTTCCCCCTTTTCACGATCGTCAGGTTACTCTGTCGTCGGTTGATCATCCCCACCGTTCTCAGAGTATTACAGGAACAAGGTTGAGACGTGTGTGTCTTGACGTCGCGACCCAGCGTACTTTTATGAGGCTGGCTGCGTTTCTCTTTGTCACGCGTCAAACTTTAAAAATCAAAGGCTGACCTGGGTTGTTTGTTCCCTTGGCGATCCGTCCTGCATCCTCAACGTTGAATTCCATAAACACAGAGCGGACAGGGGCGAACCAAAAATCGGACCGAATACAAGCCGGCCGCTGGGTCGTATGCGATCCCCCGAGGAGAAGTCATGCACATTCTCGAGAAGCACCGGCTGTGACCGCGATAACGCACGATAAGGCTTTCGTGTGCAACCAGTGCTCCTCTGGCCCGACCCAAAACAGGGCGATCAAAGAATTCGGGTGCAGCTGCGCCCGTGAAGAACGTTTGTCGCAATTACTCCAGAACCGGACGCTGGACGCCACGCCCAGCCCGAGAAACCACGGAAGCGGGCATAGACGTCGGTGCCTTGTGTCGACGGTCCTGAGTGTTCAGTCGCACAGACGGGCCGCCGGGTCTCAAGGCTGCGTACCGTGGCCTGGCTTGGCGACTGGACGGGCTTCGCATCTATCGCAGCATCGCCTTCGGATCACCACACCTCGACCGCGGCCGTGCTTGTGTATGTACATATTAGAACGGCCCCAACGTCGGGCGCGATGTCGAAGCGCGTCGAATCAAGCATGTCCTGTTGGAGTGGGAGTGCAGTGCTATTTCCTGCCCACTCCGAGTCGGAGGCCCCCGGGACCTGTCGAGTTGCCTTTCGAGGTCTATGGAAACCAATGCGCCTGCAGTGGGACAAGTATATCCTCCCTGTATCCAAATCTCGCGAGAGTCGATCCGCGATCAAACAGCCCTGCCAGCCAGCCTCCGAGCCCTTCAAGTTTGGTCTGGCCAGGCCGAACCGAGGAAAGGAAGGATAATCTCAGACTCGACCGTTTGGCGGCCCATGGGCGCGAGGCGCTACACCGTTCGTGCTGATCGCTCTGGTTTTTTTCAGATGGGCTGCGGACTGACTGGCGGATCGCCGTCCAGACCCTACGTGGGTTCTTCCTCCAAGACGATCCCGAATCGAAAGAAGACGTTGTACGTGCGCCCTGCCTGGGTTTATACGCGTGCGGAACTTTGATCGCTGATCAGATCCGTTCGTCGTGACGCTACAGGCCGTGAGCCTTGTTCGAACCCTTGTTTGAGGGAGAAAATTCAATGTTTATTCTTTGTCGTTTTAGATACCTCCCCGCTTTGGGCTCAAGGACGACAGTGACGATCGTTGGGTGAAATTCAGAGGCGAGATTGGACGACTGAATGCGAGCGCGCCCTCGGGGACGCAGTACAAGGTCGTCTTTCTCGGGCGGCATGGAAAGGGACACCGTGCGTGACCTGACCTGTTGACTGATGCGCTCGACATCTGTTTGGTCTCACGGTCGGTGATCGTGCCGTCGTCAGATAACGTGGCGATGGAAAAGTACACCGCAAAGGCATGTCGAGGGCCACCGCGCCCCATGATGCTTGGCCGCGCGCATGGACTGATGCAACTTGATCTTTGGCTCTCTTTTTTCCTAGGAATGGACGAGGCAAGTGTTTGAATTGATGAACACGGATGCGCCTGTGCAGCACGTCTCATATTTTTTTTGCTTGATTGCTGCATCAGCTGGACGAGACTCAACGGCGACGGAGAACTTGTGTGGGGTCGTGAGTGGTGTCGCAGGAACGTCTCACATGCGGAGCCCTTACGAGCTCGCCGATCACAGCCGATCCAGAGCTCACCGAGCTAGGGATAGAACAAGCGAGAGATGCCAACCGGGCATGGAAGGCGCAACTCGCCTATGGCGTACCACTTCCAGAGAAGCTGTACTCCAGCCCGATGCGTCGTGCGATCAAGACCAACCAGGTCACGTTCGAGGGGATTCTTGGGCCGGGCCTCAGGACGACGATCGTGGAGGTGGGTCCTTTTTCGCAGTCGACGGAGACCAAGTAGTTGCACCTTTTTCTCTCCCCCTCCTTTAGAACATCCGCGAAAAGAACTGCGTGTCTACATGCGACAAGCGGCGCAAAAAATCGGAGATCGCCAACGACTTTCCCGACTATCCGTTCGAGGACGGGTTCACGGAAGAGGACGAAACTTGGAACCCAGAGGTTCGAGAAACGCACGAGGAACTCGACGTCCGCGCCCGAAAGATTCTGGACATGATATTTGACGACAACGAGCAATGTGCGTCTGCGGGGTTTTTTTTTCAGTCACCGGAGCTGACAGCGTGATCCAGTCATTTCCATCACGTCGCACCATGCATTTATTGATGCTTTCCTGCGCGTCTGTGGGCACCGCCCTTGGGTACTCCCGACTGGAGGTGAGCATTTACGAGCGTCCGTCTGCGAAGAACTACTTGATGTATGCGCTAGGAGTTTTGCCGATGGTCCTGAGAGCTGAACAATCATTGTTGAACTGAAAACTGGTTGCAATACCTCTGTATACGTTAAATCGACAACTGGTGGGTATGTAGGATGAAGTGACATGTACCATGTATCGATAGAAGAAAATCGAGAAGAAACTGTCCCAGCGTCTGACCCGCAGGCCACCGAGCTGGCCCGTTGTTGACACCACGTGCCATACGTCCCACTGAACTTGAACTCTCCGCTATCTAGCCAGCGAACGTTGACGTGCGAGCCGGTCAAGTATAAATGGCTATACCTCTCGGTGACTCGTATCAGAGATGGCCCCAAAGCTAGCTTGGCAGGGACTGTCCTTGCAGAGCCTCGGATCCCGCCGAATAAACGATTGAAGTCGGCGGCGGCGTTAGCCTTGGTGGGCCGTCCAAACCAATGAGGGTCCCAAAGAGCGGATCGGTGCACGCGCCGTCGTAAACCCATTTGGCAGAGCCGCCCTTGCACAAAGGCTTCCGCTACAGATCACCGTGTAGCGACGCATTGAGCCATTGTGCTGTCCAAATATAGAAGTGATCTCACCACCATCTGTTGCCATTGGCGGCCTTGCGGAGTTGCTCTGGCGACATTGTCTTTGGCGCCGGGCCAACCTGTGGAAAAGACTGCAAATTCTCCTCGAGATCCCTCGCGTACTGCGCGAGTTGGACAAACCGGCGACGCACGGCATCGACGTCGTTCAAGATCGGGCACGTGACCTGTAGCCTGCTTGGCAAGGATCACCTTGACGAGCGACTACGCACCGTGATGGGAGGCGGCGCGCGGTCTCTTGGAGCCAGACGGGCACTTGTCGTCGTCGTCGTCATTGCCGGTGTTTGTGGCTCTGCGTTTCCTTGCCACCATGCTGTTCTTGGGTGGGAAATCTGGATGGCCATAACGCGACCCGGCAAGTAGTGTGACGGAGCGCGTCGTCACGCGTCACGATCTACAGAGGAATCCACCGCAGACAGCATCTGGCTGTGGGCGCTTGGGCCACCGCCGGCGTTAAGGGGAAAGAACTATGGTCGCTGTACGACTCACCCGCCGGCCTAGAACTTCCGACGTAAATTCTTTGTTCGTTCCACAATTGTGCTCAGCCCAATTATTCGATAGATCGCGCAGCCGGTGGACCCAGGCGAGTGGGAAGAAAACGAGCGTGCTGGGGTGGATGTTACCAAACTCCGCTTCGGTCGGAGTGCCTGGAACGGGGTTCTGTAGTTATGTTTCGCCAACTCGACAACTGAGTTGCGACGAGTCGGTGGCCTTTGTGAAACGACTGTGAACCTTGGCTGCGTCACGTCAGAATCCAACGTGTCACTGAGGACCTGGCCAGAGCACCAGAGGCTCCCCCACACAGATCCGAGACACCGCCCGTCCGAGGGTGGTCACAGCCTCGCGCACCTCAGGTCGAGAACCTGTTCTAGGGCGAATCCCGGATGTGAATCCCTCGTCTCGTCGGGGCCAACAATGACCGGAGAAGCCGGTTCAATGGGATGCGAGCAGCGCTGGTAGCCTTGATCTGAGTCGGGTGGTCTTGTGCAACTCGAAATGGACGTCCCTCTCAGCCTCTATACGCGGGTCGCGCATTGTTGCATTGTCCACAGCTGCTCGCTACACAGAGCGCACCATCGCGCACGACGGCGGCGACGCGCTCGACAATGCCCGCCAAGGCGGTGGTGGTGCATCATTTCACACCATCAGCAAAGCCGCCAATGCTACGTTGTAGTGGCGTGGGAAAATATCTAGATAAGGAAATACCCTATGCCCTGCCCTGTACCCGAACCCTCTGCCCAGCTCTGAATTTAATTTTCCATTTATTTTGGCTGCTTGCTCCTCAATCAGCAACCATCATCTTCCCCACCCATCCTCGTACTGTGCGTGTCCGTCGTTCTCGCCGTCCTCGAACACAACGAGCTCATCGCTTTCCACGTTCTCCAGCAGTACATCTTGCATCACCTTTTTACTATCTACAGTGAGTCCATCAGCGCGTCGTTGACGCGTCCGTGTCGCGTCGAGTCGCCCCAAACGCCTCGCTCACCACGCCCTGGTCACAGATGCCTGAATCTCGCGAAGACTCTGTCTACCTTGCCAAGCTCGCTGAGCAAGCCGAGCGTTATGAGGGCAAGTCATCTCCTCTTCTTACATTGGTCACGTGTTTAATGTTGATCGCGTGCCACAGAAATGGTGGAGAACATGAAGCGCGTTGCCTCCTCCGACCAGGAACTCACCGTCGAGGAACGCAACCTCTTGTCCGTTGCATACAAGAACGTCATTGGTGCTCGCCGTGCATCGTGGCGTATTGTGTCGTCTATTGAGCAGAAGGAGGAGTCCAAGGGCAACGAAGTCCAGGTCGCAATGATCAAGGGCTACCGAGAGAAGATCGAGAGCGAACTCGCTAAAATCTGCGAAGACATTCTCGACGTGCTTGACAAGCACCTCATTCCCTCGGCTGCTTCTGGCGAGTCAAAGGTATTCTACCACAAGATGTGAGCCCCTTGTTACCCTTTACTCGGCAGATCTAACCCTTCCTGTAGGATGGGCGACTACCACCGTTATCTCGCCGAGTTCGCAACCGGCGACAAGCGCAAGGACAGTGCCGACAAGTCCCTGGGTGCCTACAAGGATGCCTCCGACGTCGCGGTTACTGAACTTCCCCCAACACACCCCATTCGCCTTGGTCTCGCATTGAACTTTTCTGTGTTTTACTACGAGATCCTCAACAGCCCCGACCGTGCATGCCATCTTGCCAAGCAGGCTTTCGATGACGCCATTGCCGAGCTTGACACGCTCTCGGAGGAGAGCTACAAGGATTCAACACTCATCATGCAACTACTACGGGACAACCTCACCTTATGGACCTCGGACATGCAGGATGCTGGTATGTCACGTTTTGGCGTCTGCAGGGGCCTTTCTCAATCAATCTGCAGACAAGCTAGACTCGAAAGATGAGGGTGACAACCAGGGTGATGACTAAAAAGTGTTCCCTACATTTGTCGTCTCGTACTTGCACCCAGGGCCCTAGGACACGATGGTTGCAGACTGGTATCCGACGGGTGTTTCTATCATCACATTATTTGCATCGTCTCAATTGTCGCATCTTTTTCTCCCTTTTCATGTTCTTTTATTATGCCGTAGTACGCTGCGGTGACCCGTTCTCTGGTGTCATAGAGGCGAATCGAAGAAGTTTGAAAACGACACTGGGCGTGCGTGTGACGCGAGAGATTTGGCCCTTTACTAGTTGCTACCATGTTTGGCCATGCGCCGACCATCCTTGCCTTGCTCACCTTGCCCATAGCGTACACCGTCTTCCGTGCTGCAGCGGACATTCCACGCTTAATATCTCCCCAAGGATGTCGGATGTCATGGATGTCGCCATCCTACCTCCTCCAACCAGAATTCAACACCTCTTGGACACCCCTCGCCCGCCGATACTCGCTCCTACTGTACCGTGAGGTTGGATGGGAGCCCAGCCAGGTAGCGTCCCATGTCGGAAGAGTGAGCTCAAGCACGCTGGTAGCTGATGAGATGGAGTAGGCGATGGGCCTTCCCGTCTTGTTCATACCAGGGAACGCAGGATCGTCGCACCAGGTACGTTCGATAGCGTCGTCTGCCGCTCGACAATACTTCTCGTCACCGTTCGTCGTGTCGGAGGAATTCACAGGGCGAGGGGCGAAACCCGTCGATTTCTACGCCGGTATGTTCCACTTGCTGGGTCTGCCAGACCTGATGGCTCAGTTCCGCGTCGTGTCCCAACACCACGTCTTCGCAGTGGAATTCAACGAAGACCTCTCCGCGTTCCATGGTCCCACTCTTGATTCCCAGATTGCCTATGCGCGTGCGGCAGTCGACTACGTTCTCTCCCGCTACCGGCCGAACACCCAAATCATCGTCATGGGACATTCTATGGGTGGTATCGTAGGCACCGCTCTTCTCCCTTCCAAGAACATCAAGGCTCTCATCACCATGTCCGCACCGCACACGCTTCCCCCAGCCCGTTTCGACGCGCGAATTGACGAGATATATGGTCGGAACAGAAAAGTATTGCTCGAGGACGAGACGCCGATTCTCTCCATTTGCGGTGGGGCGACAGACATGATGATACCTTCCGAGTCGTGTATTCTGCCTAGGGACGCGACAGAAGGGGGTGTCTATCGACGAACGCTGTTCACGTCCGCGCTCGAGGGCGCATGGACCGGAGTTGGACACCGTGAGATGGTGTGGTGCCATCAGGTGCGGTGGCGCGTCGCGCGGGCTGCGCTGGAGCTTGGAGTCACACGGACGATCGAAGAACGTGCGCACGCACTGGACCGGTGGCTGCGAGACGGGCGTGTGCTATCCTCACGTGGTGATGCCGCCCAGGATGTGACCCTCGCGCGGGGGGAATACGAGACGCTCTCCGAGGATCTGCAGCTGGTTCTCAATCGTCCCCTTGGGAAACGGACATACCTTTTGCCGATGTCAGGTGCTCAGGACGAAGGCGGCGATCGAACGTTTGCCCTGTACGTGTCGCAGGGAAGCGTCTCGGACGTGTCGCCGCACCATGCTTCCAATCTGCACGTGTCCGTTCACGTCTGTGCGGAGCGTTTCGTGAATGAGACCTTGTCATGCACTTCCCTTGCACCGGGTTCGCTTCAACTCCTCCCAGCTCCGATTCCTGACAAGCCGTTTCCAATACCGGACGAAGGAGCGGACGAGAGCGAGGGCACAGTCTTTTTTGAGGCCAAGATTCCACGTGGAGCGGGGGGCTGGGTTGGAGTCACTGTCGATGCTAGTGATGATGGCCGTGGTTGGGTTGTGGGCGTGTTTGCCCAGGCGCGCAGTGTTGAAAGCGAGCTCAGCTTCTGGGGTGGGTGGAGTACCGCCTTTTTTTTAGGGTGTAGATCCTAACGAGACACCTTGTACAGATCTACTTTTTCGTCGGGCAGAGATATCACTCCCTCGGGCTGATGGCGTAGGATCAAGGACTCACGTCCGTCTTCCACGCCTTCCAGCTCATGCATTGTTGGCGTACCGACTCGTACCAAAAATGGGGGAATATGCATCATGTGCAAGTATGTGTGCTGTGGACCGGCTTCGAGGTCGGATGCTGACGTGTAGTTCAAGCACCTTTGCCTTCTCCGTTGCTCGTCCATGCTTCGGAAGCGTCTGAAACTCACTACCATCGTCTTATATCCGATCAGCCTGTTTTCCTTCATTCTCATTCTTCCGGTCCTTACATCCCCCCTCTGCGTCCGGTACCCTCGCATGGACTAGATTTCATGATCCATTCTTCTGGACCTGGCTGCCATGATGTCACGCAGACCCACCTTTCGGTCGATTGGTGGGCTTCGGTGGGCAGAATTAGCACGCGGTACCCCACCACGCTACTCAGTTGGGGTGTTGGAATCGTTCTGCTTCTCTTGTTCCATTCCTGGGGCATGGACGGTCAGCAGCTGAGTGTCTACGACTCGCTGGGTGTTTTTGTGAAGCACCGACTGCCTATGTTGACGGTGGTTGCTGGGGCGATTTCATTGCTCCCTTTGGGCCCCGATCACTACCTTGGAACTAGGGATGAGACGGGGCCGCTACGCGCGGCGTTGGCGGTCTTCCTCGTCGGCGCGGCAACTGGCATGGTGTGTGTCAGCTGGTGGTTCCTGGTTGTTCTCATGTGGCCGCTCCGGTTGCTTAGGAGAGGGTTTTCTGAAAGGTGTTGTATTACATATGGTGCAGCGGCCTCCAGGCTGACGCGTGGAAAAACAGGAAGCCGGAGGGCGTCGGCGTGCGGCGGACCACGGCGGTTTCCATGGTTCTCGTGCTGGCGTTGATATTCTTGTTCGTGCCGTGGCAAGTGGCTTTCCTTGGCTGCTGGATCACGCAGCTCTTGAACTGCAATGCAACCTCTCGACCGAGGCCATACTCGGGCTCTGTTCCGACGCTGGCAAGCACACCCACGCCCGCACGGGATCCGAATAATAAAGCACCCGGCGAACATTCAACTGCCAGACCAGCTGACCTTGTGCCGCAACCTGTATTTGCGAATGCATATGATCAGAACGAACACATGCTGCTGCTCATGACGTGGCTTCTGCCGTTTGTGGCGCCAGTTTTGGCGGTGTGGGTACGAACGCTCCAGACGGCGGGGTACACGACGCCGTTCAACGGCGATCACAATGTGGTCAAGGTTGTTCCGGTGCTGGTGCTGGTGGATCTCCTGGGACGTGGGCGGCCGCTTGACGCGACGTGGGTGATGTTTTCCGGTGATCTGCGTTTATGAATCATGATGATGACGCCTCTCTAGGGCTGGGTGGCGAACGGCGGTGCGGTGGGGATGGGTGGTCGCGGCTGCGATCGCGTTTCTGATGGGTGGACGGAGAGGCTACGCGGTATATGATGCGGCCAGTGCTGCGATGGGGGTGTTGATGATGTGCCAGATCAAGACGTGGCTCCACGGGTGATGTATGATGGGGTGATCATTGCGCGCAGTTGATCTGGCAGAGAGAGCGCGCGCGCGCTGGCATCAACGACAGGACCCCTCCGTGTAACGTACCCATCAACGTAATGTGTCGGCGCGGGTCGATCATTCTGTTGCGCCAGTGTCGGTATTTAACCAAATTTTATACGACATGGGTGCTGAGGTCGTCCGATGATCGTCGATGAAGTCGGATCAACTCGGGTCGATAAGCGCGCGAGTCTAAAAGAACGGTCACGTCTGCCGTAGGGCTTCTGTTCATGTTGCGTCCCGAGGCGTTGCGGGTGGTGCGAGCTGGCGTACACGAGCAAGTCATCGGACTAGTCGAGCTTGGTAGTATACTCAGTGCCAATCACGTGACTTGAACTTTTGGCGAACACGCTTTTCATATTGAAGTCGAGCGCATCCACTGCCCCAAACATTCTTTCGAACTTTGTCACTTTCCAACAAGGTGTTGTCTCTCTTGTCCGTGCTCTCCGATGGCTCTGTTCACCGTGTAGCAGTCCACCGCACCGTTCTGATGAATTCTCCATTCGACGACCCTCCGACAGCCCTGTCGAGCTCGCCCCCCTCGATTGGCGGTGTGTCCCCCACCAGGCGGAGAAGCGACAGAGACATGTCCAGCCAGTCCGACACCGTCGACCCAGTCCTGCACGCCCGCAATTCCCCGACGCAAACACGTTCCTTTAACCCCCACGATCCCGACGCACGCGAACGACAGCGGACTATGGACGTGGACATGGCGCTCCATCTCTCCCGTGCGCGACGGGAGACGATCGTGTTGCCCACTTCTCCCTTTGACTCGCCCCACGGAGACGCCGAGGATCCGTTTCGCTCGCTGTCAGCCATCGAACGACACGACATCGAGTTGGCGCGTGGGGAGGAGCCGCACGCGCTCGATCGGGATGTCCTTCACGCCAACGCTCATGGCGCTGCGCCCAGCTCGGCGATCGCTCTCGGGATCGGAGGACTCGACGAGCCCCGGGATGCGAGTTCGCTCTACGCCGCCATGCAGGGCCCGTTCGTGCTCCCGAGTCGACAGGACCCGACGTCATCGTCGCCCGTGCCGGGTCTGCCGCGGTATCAAGTCAGCTCACCGCGGTCCGTGTTCGACTTTGGGCCGCTCGAGAGCTTTGCGGCGGAAGAAAAGGAGAGTCTGGGACTCACGTCGCTCAACGACCCGCCGGTGATTCGGCTGCGGCATCCAAGAGCACGGAGGGACGACGGGCAGCCGGCACTCTCGCCACTGTCTGGGGGCAGCTCGTTTGATTCGCCTGAAGGGACTCTTTCCCCGCGCCCGGGACGCGCCCGTCAACGCAAGCTTAGTGAGAGCGCACCCCTGCCCCGACCTCAGCGTAGACACGGCAGGGGAAAAGTGGCGCTTTTCGAACATCAGGCGAACGAGTCGGTCTCGGCTTTCCCGGCAAGGCTGGTGCCGGGCACCGGTCATCTCAGCGTGGTCCCGTCTTCTGAAGACGTGTCTGGCGTGTTTTATCAATACGTGCCACCGCCCCCGGCGGGCATCGGTGGCGTCCTGCCCCCGGGTCACGACAGACCGTACAGATTCTCGTTTTATTCCAACGCCCTGTCGGCGACCATTCACGCCCGTAGTTTGTGCGAACTCCCGGCGGAGGGACAGTCCTTTGAGGACCTGTTCAGTGGTCTGCCTTGTCCTTGTGCGAGACAGGGCGACACCGCGGAAGGACCTGCTGTCCTGCCGCCTGTGACTCCTCGGCCGGGCGTGTTCGTTCCAAGCGGGCGTAGAACGCCATCCAGCCCCGAGGACCTGCCAGGCAGCTTTCGTAACGGGTTTTCCGGACGGCCCGCGGAGAAAGGCGATCCTGGTCGCCCGAACGGCCCGGGTCCCGAAACGAACGGTGACGCCGGCGCGAACACCTGGTGGCTCGATGTGCAGAGTCCCACCGACGAAGAGATGAAGGTGTTGAGCAAGGTAACCTCGCTTGCTCCGTTTTTCCTTCTCCAACACACACTCACGCCGAATCCTCTCAAGGTGTTCTCCATCCACCCCCTGACCACGGAAGACATCCAAATGGAGGAAGCGCGCGAGAAGATTGAACTCTTTCGGAATTACTACCTCGTTT
Source organism: Boletellus aff. lepidospora (assembly GCA_038094175.1). Classification (NCBI taxonomy): domain Eukaryota; kingdom Fungi; phylum Basidiomycota; class Agaricomycetes; order Boletales; family Boletaceae; genus Boletellus; species Boletellus aff. lepidospora. The sequence continues at coordinate 11,919 of JBBPTT010000030.1, forward strand.
GTTTCAGAAGCTTCGATCAAGATCCGTACAGCCCCACTTATCTCGAGCCGGTGAACATGTACATCATCGTCTTTCGCGAGGGCATCCTGTCCGTGCGTTTTCCCCTTGTCGTGCGGATATGTTTTCGGGTTGGTCTCACCCTGCGGTTAGTTCCACTTTCGTCCGACGCCACATCCGCAGAACGTACGCCGGCGGATCAAGCAACTCAAGGACTACATCAACGTCACGTCGGATTGGATTTCGTATGCCCTGATCGACGATATCACCGACGTGTTTGGGCCACTCATCCAGTCGATCGAGTATGAAGTCGACTCTATCGACGAGCTCGTGCTCATCCTCAAAGAAGCCGAGCAGAGCGACATGCTACGCCGGATCGGGACGTGTCGGAAGAAGGTGATGGGGTTGCTCAGGCTGATGGGGAATAAAGCGGACGTCGTCAAGGGCCTGGCGAAGCGATGCAACGAAAATTGGCGAGTGGCGCCCACCTCGGATATTGTCCGTCTTTTTCCTCGACCCACTCCCTGCTGATCATGGCGACCTGTCCCTTTTTCAGGGTCTCTATCTGTCTGACATTCAGGTACGTCTCTCTGTCGGGCACCTAAAAAGGGAAAAAAAAAACATCGGACGCAGTAATAATGATAAATTATATCTAATCAGGACCACTTGATCACGATGACCCAAAACCTGAATCACTATGAAAAAATCCTGTCCCGTTCCCACTCGAACTACCTCGCGCAGATCTCGATCGAGATGACGGACGCGAACAACCAGATCAACGACGTGCTGTCGAAGCTGACCGCGCTCGGTACGGTGCTCGTGCCGATGAACCTGATCACAGGTGACGCATTCCCTCGTGCCACGTGTGTGTGGGGGGAACGACTCACATGACATGGGCGTCCGTTTTCTCAAGGTCTCTGGGGTATGAACGTGCACGTGCCGGGGCAGGATCTCGCGGTGCGTGCGTTCGTCTTGGCGCGATCGGAAGCGTGTTGACTCGTCTGTGTTCTTCCCTCTCCCCCTCCCCTTGTATATATCATATATGCTGGGTTAGGAGGGCTACGCGTGGTTTTTTTCCATCGTGGCTGGGCTTGCCGCGTTTGCGGTCGTCGGGGGCTACACGACGTATCGGTTCATGGTCCGGCGCTGAATCAGAGGACGGCCGCTCCCCCCCTCCGTCCCCCCATTTTTTTTTTATACATGCATCGAGGACCCGGTTTTTGCATGTACGTGCACACCCACCCACACATCTGCGTGCATGTACGCGCACGTAGACTTGCATCCGCCCATATATACGGACAGAACGGTTTTGTGGGTCCCCCCCCCCCAGACTATATATGGAGTGAAACAACAAGGAACGGTCGGCGGCCGGTTTTTTTTTGGGGAGGGCACGTCACGCATGATTGGAGTGTAGGTCCCCATCGCCCACGGATCGTAATGTTAAACCAGGGGCGGATCGTCCTGGCGCTTGTATTAGCGGAAAAAAAAAAAAAACGGAACCGAGTGCAACAACATAGTGCGCGCGACTGACAAGCGGGACGACTACTCGTACAAATTAAACACGACCACCGTTTTTTCAAGTAGAGAAAGAAAAAGCGGGAGCGAAGACGGGGAGGACACGGCAAACAAAATATGAGGAGGGAATCCCGTGTTCGAGTCGAACCAAAAAAAAAAACGCTTGCAAATCTACTTCTTGGGCAGAACGAGCTTGATGGGACGCGACGGTGGGGTATTCGAATGGCTGGACGTCGACGGTGGGGCCGAAGCCACCACCGACACCGGCACGTGGTTGAGTGGTGGGTGCAGTGGTGGCGGTGGTGGCAGCGGTGCACTACCGTACGGCACAGAAGCCGAAGGTCGTGGCGAGGGCTCAGTATCGATCGGCGACACGATCATTGCGAGCGAGGGTGAGAGCGTCTGTTGCATCGCGCGCGCAGGGACCGTCGCCGGTGGTTGTACTGGCGTTTGCGGATGCCGTCGTGCTTGCTTTGGTGATCGCGAGCCAGACGTCGACCCAGAACTTGGACCGGATTGGGCTTGGGGAACCTCTGGCGGCGTGGGGGAGTCGTCGACGAATTTACGTTTCTTTCCACCGTGTGGTGATATGGGGAGTGGGGCGGAGTGGGGCTGCTCTGGCGCTTCTGAGCGACGAGGCGCCGCAGTGGCGGGCGTAATATTGTGCCACTGGGTTGACCAAGGTGGTGGCGGTGGAACATGGTGGCCATTGGACGACGGCTGTCGTGTGAGCTCATACACTGGCGTGGGTGGCGTCGGCAAGGGCAACGGTGCATGGTGCGAGTGAGAATGACGATGATGACTCGACGACGGTCCAGGGTCCGAAGATCGGGGCAAGGATGGCGTAGAGAGGGTGCGCTGGGAAGGACCACCGTTTGCACTCTCTGGCTGGCCTGGGGTGAACCGTATGAGCTCAACGAATAGTGTTTGAGTATACGGTGGAAGCATCTTGGTGTATACAACGTCTTTGCTAAAGCTGTCCAACATGGCACTCGTATTCACATACGTGTCTGGCTCCTTGTTATCTGTAGGTTGGAGTTAGATCTTTACTTCAGAGTAGAACAAAAACAAAACCAACCGATATGTTTCACTCGGACTTCTGAATAAATATATGGCCGATTCTTGCGCAAACAACACAGCGGACACATGAACCGACTTGGATGCTGACCCATGGGCGTATCAACGGGGAAGAACACACACCCAGCATGATACCGCTTGTTGCAGTGTTCACATTCCACCGTTGGGAATTTGAGAAGGTACGATGTGCGGCCTCTGCATATACATCGCGTCCCGTCGAGCCAATCACTGTCGATGTCCTGCCCAAACGTAAACCGTGGCCGTCTCCGCTTCCGCACACGAATTGGCGTAGGTTGACCAGCTAGTATGCGATGCAAGCCGGCGAGGTCGAGACCGAATGACACCTCCCTCGAGGGTGACACCGCAAATTGGATCTTGTACAGCTTCCGCATGTAGTGGCGTACCTGTGGAATATACTCTGCGCGTTGGTTGCCAGGTTGAGAAGCGAACGTCAGAAAGTGTCCGATCACTGATGAGAGGCGATCAACACAATGCACAATGACCTCCAACTGCTTCCACGCGTCCGAATAGCTCTTGGTGATTTCAGGGGCAGAAAAAAGAATTTGAGGCAGAAAACAAAAGTGCCAGCTTCGTTCCTTGTGAATAGCACCGTTCCAGTGATGGTGGTCACAAAAGGGACACGATCCACCGTTGGCGGCGCAGACACCGTGGAATCGCGCAAAGCAGTGGTCGCACTGGACCGCGTCGGACTGTGTACCAGGGGCTGGTGGTCGAACGGGCTTCGTGCAGATGCACGTGAAATATTCGTCGTTCGGGGGAAGATCATCCTCAGGTCTTGTAGACTCGAGGACGTCGTCAAGGATCGCCTGACCATGAGCACAGCCATGCTGCGGACAATACCACGGCAAGTCCTCCAACCACTTTTGATGCGAAGCGAGTTGCGCGTCCAAGTTCTCAAAGATGGGCAGCGAGAACATGGAAAGATGCTCTCGGGCATAGGTCTTCCACTTCTTCATCATGTCAAAAATGTCAGCCTCGTCCCGGTGTTGATAGCGGTTCCGTAGGATCGCCTCGCAGCGGTTCTCTAGGTCGAGTGCAAACTCGGCGGTTTGTTTGAGATCTCGGATGGCAGGAATACTAAAGTCCTTCTCTGCACGAGCCACGAACCGCATGACCTCCGATACCTTCGGCCTGGGGCCTTGGCTATCAGGGGATAACCACGCCTTTGCTTGCTTCTCGAAGTCCTTGGCCTTGTTCCGAGCGGAAAGTAGCCGATCATAAATCGTGACATCTACAGGAACGGTGGGATCCATCTCAAAGAATTCGTCGAGCTCGTCAACCGTCTTGTACGGTTGGTCGAGGACATGTCTGGCCTTTTCCCCCCACTCGTCTCCAGCGCGTTGTCTCGACTGCAGCATTTCGACAAACATATTGTCCGCGCCGAGACTGCAGGATTGAGCACGGGTAAGGAGCCCGCGGACGTCTTCCAACGTCGTAGTACCGTCTTCCGCCTTTTCCTCCAACTCCTTCAGGAGCTGCTCGCGGGACACAATTTTCTCGACTTCAAAGATTTCTTCGAAGTAGACGTTGACGGACGAAGCATCCATAAGTAGTCGTTCACATTCATTGATGAATGCATCACGACTGCCGAGAGAACCACCATTCTTGAGTAGAGCAGCAGCCTTTCGTTGAATTTCCTCCGACTTTTCCGCCAACCCGTGCAGCTGACCGATCTCGGGAGTTTCAAAGCCAAAGGTTTGTACCTCCTTCAGCAGAGCATAGAGGTCCTCCAGACTACGATCTGGCCTGTCGCCCGGGTCCCTGTCATCCAATGTAGAATTATTGGCTTCTTGAAGCGGTGGTCGACCACGTGAACGACGCGAGCGTTTGCGACTTTGCTTGCGGATGATAAAAGTGTTGGCAGCGTCGACCCACTCGTTGGCCCGGTTAACACATTTTCTGAGCGACGCTAACTCGGGGAGATAGTGATTAATCCGTTCTCCATCCAAGAGAATCGCCCGAAGAGAGCGGAGCGATGGCACGTCACTCTCAGTCAAAACCTTCTGGAGTTTGGCCTTCCACGTAGCCGGAATAGCCGCCCGATTGGCCACCTTGGCAAAGCTGTCTTGCAGGTCCACATCCGAGAACCGCAGCCTTAACACGTGTTGATTTATGGGGTGATCGCATAGATGCTTCGCGTGTTCGATGCAAGCCACCTCGCTCTTGCAGTGGCAGGTAACTTGCGAGAGATAGCAGAAGACCTTGCAGTAGACGCACTGGTACTGGTCCTCAGGCCTGTCCTCTTCTTCGAGCCGCTCCACCATGCTAAGGGTCCGAGCAACTTGGCGTGATCCCAGCTCCCGCTCGGTCATTTCCCTTAAGCTCGGCTCTAGCCTACAGCCAGCCGCATTTAGCGGGGAATAGCACAGCATGGCTGGCCAGATGAATAACTCACCATAACGCCGTCTTAATGGACGTTGACTGCTGCGTGATGGTGACTAAAAGCTCGTCGTGAGAGAATACGGGCAGTTTTCTGTGCTCCCTGTAACGTTGCACACATTCACGGCCGTACGGCAACCAATCTGGAAGCGCAAAGTTGACCGCCTCGTTGAAGTTAAGCTAAGGCCGCATAAAATCAACACTTTACGATCGATCAACCACGTGTAAAACGTACCCCGTGGTTAAAGCCTGCATGATACGCCTTTGGAAAAGTGATAACAAATTCGCCTGCACGTTGGTTGCATGCGTACACGCGGACCCCAGCATCAGTCAGACGCTTCGGATTCATCAATGTTACCAGCTGAAATAGGAGATCGGGCTGTGCTTCGAACAGATCTGGCGCCTCACTCTTGATCGCGGCTTCGAATTTATCTGCATCTTCTGCTGGAATGCCGTACCAAGTCTTTGTTTCTCCCCAATGTTCTATATGAATATGGTCAATCACATCACCGTTGAAATGAAAGGAAGGTGCGACACCCACGGAAGTTGATGCTGTACGTATAATGATCCTATGCAACCCATTACAGCTGCGGCCTTTATGACAGGAAGCGGCGAATACACACCTCGTTGTGCCAACAAAAAGTGGAAAATACCATTCCTACGTAGGTCCATGGTACGGTCATGCCCGAAATGTCGGATTTAATGAAACGTAAGAGGGAATTCGCCAGAATGGGCATATTGTTCAAATTCCAAGGATCCTTGGAAGCGGGGTCAAGCGGATGAGTCTCTATGGTCGGCATGGCGCTATCATAAGAGAATCAAGAATATTCAACGGTGGGAAATCGCAAAAAAAAATAACATCCACGACATACCTGCCATGGGTGGTCGAGTGGACATCGGCTCCGTACTCGATCTCAACCGTGTCATTCGGGGACTGAACAAGTCGCCAAAACTCGTTTTCAACGTCACCTTCGGTCACCAGTGTGTTACCGACGTAATTCACGGTTGGATCATTGAGGTCCGGTGGTGCTTTGTGGGTAGGGGGGTGGGACGTCCACCACCTACGGCGAAATTCAAGATCCCTGGCTTGAAAGCTGGAAAGACTGTGCTCCTCCCCCTCGTCAAAACCAAAGTCACCACCCGTCTCGAACAGACATGTATGACAGAACCATTGATCCTTTGGGATTGATATCAAGGGCGGGTCCAAGCAAAACATGTGGAAGCCTTTGAGAGGTGAGACAAGACCAAAAAAAACATGACAGTAAGATCTGCCGTACCACAGTCACAACCGTCACAAAGAAGCATTTCTTCCTCGTGATTTTTCTTCTGACAGACTTCACACGACTGCTATTTCTGAGTGAGAAAGTTGCCCGACTTGTCCCACCGGGACACCTACCTCCTGAGTTAATTTAGTGTCTTCGTCCGGTTGGGACGAAGGTGACATCCGAGTAGCCAGATTGCGTCGCTTCCGCGTGGCTATCGTAAACCAAGTTCGTCATTTGTGCGGTCGAGGGAGAAAAGAAAACGTACGAGAGCCTTGGTCACGAGATGTCGACTTTGTATTCCTTCTCGAGCCCGCGCCATCTGCTCGGGTCCCGCTTCGCTCCTTGTAATCACCATCATCCGGAATATCAGACAAGGCACTCGAGGAGGACGTCAGAGGGCTAGAAGGTGGGGATGAACCATCGCGATTGTGTCCATTACGGATTCGCGCCGATTGAATGTTTGAGTGTGTTTTGAGGTGAGGATCACGAGTTCCGCCGGGTGAAGTAGACAATGTGGGTGAATTCCGCACTCGATCACAAAAATGCTCATACGGTAGGATGATTCGCGTGTAGGAACTCTTGATTTGGGTGGATAAACCCGGTATGCCCCTGTATCCGAGGAGAGCGCCGAGCTCACTCCATTTCCGGTTCTTTGTGACCTAGACACGAATTAGCGGTGAGAAAAAAAGGAGTGGCACGACAGGAAGTATACCGCGTCATAACCACCCAGTTTGTGAACCTCCTTGCGAAGAAGCCAGAGATCGAGGGACTTGTGGTTGATCGTGGGCACGGAAACACGTGGGTTGCCTTGCTGCTTGTGGAAACGATAAAGCTGCTCCAGAAAATTAACCTTTGCACGAGATGAAGCCTCGATGGAGTTGAGGCGCTGCAATCGAGTCTTGAAACGAAAGGCCTGGCGGAAATGAATGCATTTAAGATCGGAGTGAGTGACAAAAAAAATGAGAAAAACGCGGCAAGATGACACAAACCTCTGTGTCGGTGACAAAAGGCATTTTCCAGCCGACCGGTGGCACGACTTTGCAAATGCCATAGTTGAGGGCCTTTTCGGAAATCGAGCGAATGTAAGCCATGGGGTCCTTGAATTCGTCGGAAGTGGGATAGAAAACGAGGCAATCCTCTAGACCAAAGGGGCGGGGAGATGTGCGGGGCGGCTGATTTCTAGGGCTCGAGGTCTTTACGGAAGAGAGGTCGAGGGAGGGAGAGACAGAAATTGGGGTGGGATCGCCAGAAAAATCGTCAGAGATGTCCTGCGATGCGACATCGTCGTTATCGTGCGAGGAGGCATGATAATGGAGAGCGGCGAGAGCGTGTGTCTTTGATTTGCGGGGGGCACGCTTGGAGGAGGCGGAATGGTCGGACATCCGGGAGAGAGTGGCGGAAGGAGGATCGTCCTGGGACATAATTGGGAGGGCGCCCTGCACGGGGATTGCAAGACAAGAGGTGAACGTATTTGGCTGTTTATTGGGAAAATCGGTGGGGAGGGCGTCAGAGGAGCGAGAAGCGCCGTTGGTTGGGGTGTGGGGGGACCGTACCCTGCGGGAGGGTGTACGGCGAGATTGAGGGGAGGGTTCCATGCACCAGATAGTCAAGAAGCAAGATGAAGGCGTTCCAATGCACTCCGTTGCGTGGATGTGTGGGAGCGGGCCTTGAATTTGGGCACCGAGTTATCGTGTCGCACCTGCACTTCACCGTGGGAACTCTGCCTGCGTTCGCGGACTCGAATCCGCCAATGCTTCCGCGTCCTGCCAGCGCCCCGCGCCTGCCCGTTCCTAGTGGACACGGACAGCCCCCGTCTGCACGCCGTGTCGTCTGCCAGCCAAAACGTGCCTGCAGTGCGGTCGTGCGCCCACCCCGAACAGCCCGGAGCGCCTAACCCGACCCCCACAGCATGGAGAATCGCACCCACGTACCGTAAACCCGAGAAGAAAATATATATATATATATATTTATATATACATCAATGGCGACCCCCTCCCGACATCGCCATGGTGGTCCCAGAGCGGCGCAGCCGTCAAATTAGCCTTCATTCCCATAAAGCGCCCTGATGAAACAACAATATACCCACCATGTGTAACGCTTTGATTCGCTGACGGCATCCTCGACAGCACAGCAACGGTCTCAATCAGACCTTCAGACAAACAATGGCCCGCCGCCGCAGTATTGGTGGTTGTCACCCCTTGTGGACGCACCGTGCTGACAGGCGATGCGTTTCGGTAAGGCAGAAATAGGCTCGCTGAGCAATATCATCAGTTACGCGAACCGCTTTCCGCTTTTAGCTTCCTCACGACCTCTGACTGACCAAACCCAGGCGATAGACCTGTTCATTACTTGATCCATGGTCCGGGATGACGGCCGGCATTTTACGTGTCGCCATACAGTAGGAGGGAGACATGCCTTATCAAAGACCGGCGGTCGAAACGGCAGGGCAAACCCCGAACACACACTGCACCGCCCGATCCAACCGAATATGGGTGAGGCATCGCACGAGCAGCACCGACTGCCACCTGGGCAGTCTGCACCCTCTCGCCCGACTGTCGACGTGGCTCCGTGCTCGCTCGACTCTCGGGAGAACGAGCAGCGAACAAAAAAAAACAAGAGCCCCCGGTGGGACTCGAACCCACAGCCTCCAGATGATCGATTTAGAAGTCTGACGTCATAACCATTAGACAACGAGGGCTTCGTTGCGGTTGCTCCCTTGGATGTATTGACCGTCCCTTAGGGGTAACGTGACCTTCATGACGTGCGTCCGGCAGTTGCCTTGTGCACCTTTAGAGCGCTGCTCCATCTACCGATTCGGATAGCTTGGACGTACTCCTGCACCTCCACAGCATAGTTCTACACCTACGTGCAGTCACAACCCAAGATCAGGAGATCCGGGATCAGTGTCGCGCACACTCAACGTTCGACGAGGTGGTACATCATCATTCGCTTTTTCTCTCACAAACAAGCAATGTATCACCGCGTTGCTCATCTGCCCAGGGCCCAAGACCGGGTGTTCCAACTTCAGAGCATTCAGCCATTCGTGCCACCCGAGTCGTGTGCTAGCGTAATAAGGCCAACACGTCGATCAGTTTAGTCAGGCCTACTACGGCACATGCCCCCCTGCAGGCTCCTTTCGCTCCCGCCTCCACTTCTGTCCGTCCGTTATCACGACGGGCGCACACCAATGCATATCGCGTACGGGACTGTTTACGGCAATGCGATATGTTCTCGGAGGAATGTTTTTCTTCTTCCATGCTATCTACGCTTCCGAGACAAAATATTCGCCATTTCCCCTTCCACCGAGCACCCCAACGTCCGCGGTCCCCGAAACCCCCGTCCTCATCTCCCGTCCACCTTCGCAGCCAGACCCAGCCAGACCCACCGACAACGATCGCCCAAGGAGTGCAGTCAATACCCTTGAAAACGTAATGCATACTCCATGCAATGTTCACGATTTAATCCCCTTGCCCCGATCACCTTGTGGCGTATCATGTGGCCATAATCCAAAGAACCCCTGTGAACAGTTAATTAAACGAATGTAACATGCAGGTAACGCCCTTATTCCTCAGACAAGGAACTATAAAAAGGCCCCTCTTGTGGTGGTTCCGTTCCCCATCAAACCACACCCGCAGTCTCATCAGCGCCCACAGCCAATTGGCCTCACCTGCCCGCCGCCTCTCCCCTTTATTTTACTCGACCCTGGTTAGACCCCTGAGCGTGGTCCCCACTTTATCCCGTTCACTTCTTACACACCCCATCCGGCACGCACGAAGCATGGGCGTCGGAACGAGAGCGTCACACCGTGTACGCGCCCGCTCTCTCCATTCCCTTGTCACCCCTGCATCTCTGTTCTCTCGCGCCTGTCCGTTCCAATACGTTTGACAGGCACGCACGCACGCCCCGCCAGCGCCTTACGCTCGCTACCGCACATCCGCCTACCAATTCGAGCTCGACTCGGACTGGTCGTCCATGTCGTCCGACACGTTCGACTTGCCGCCAGCCAAGTGGTGGACGTGGTGTTGCTTCTGCCTCTGTTTCAGGGGCTGGTAACACCAATCGGCGGTCCGTCGGAATCGCATCCGCGGACATGGAACGGTGAGCCAACAGGCCGAGTTCGTTCGCCCTTCCTGTTTCTTCTCTCTTGCCGTGTGTTGACGACATTGCTCCCGCCGCGCACGTGCGACCCCCCCCCCCCCCCCCCCTAGCAAAAAAAAAGAGTGTTCGTAACGCGGGATGTCATGCCATGGCGGTGGAGGACTAGTTGGAAAGGAACGTGAGGGGAGGAACGGAACAGGATACAGCATGGCCCCACCCTCCTTTTTTTGCCTTTGCCTTTGCCTCTCCTCCTTTTCTCCTTTCTTTTAGAGACGACGACCATTCATCAACTCTGTACACACTAGTCATATTTTGTAGCTACTGTTTTTTCTTATGAAACGACTCACACGACCACGGCGCTCGCGATCGCCCGGACGAGCACGAGTATTGCGGATTCGGTATATTAGATAGCGAGTGTGTGAAAGATACATGTGCAGTGCAGGAAGCAGGTGGATACACTGGATAAGTACGTGGAGATGTTTTAAAAAGAAAAGAGAGACAAAAGGATCGCGGCAGAGATGTCCAGCCAAGATATCTTCTTCCCGACACGGCCGAGCTGACGTGGGTATCCAACGAAAACAGCAAGAAAAATCCTTACATCCGTAGTGTGTGCGGAAGAGGGAAGCAGCAGCGGAAAACGCAAGGGAAATATAAATGTGTACGTGTCGGCGCGTGCCGTCCGGATAAACGGTAGAGGCTCTTTCTTTTCTTGTTGCGATGAGAATAGGGCACTCGACCCTGTTTCGTGCCCATAATATATTTTTTGAAAAAAGAAAAGAAAATACCTTCCCCGTCGCACGTCCAGCTGGGGAAAAAAAATGATGGAAGAGCAATTTTATTTCCTGAGCGCGCGCAACTGCGCCCTCAGGTTCGCATTCTCGTTCTGCATCGAGTTGAGCTCGTCTAGCAGCGCGACCCGCTGCGTTTGTTCTGACCCCTGCAGCGCTTCGACCTCGGATTGGGCTTCGCGAAGTTCTTTTTGACACTCGTACAGTCGACCCTCGAGTTCTTTGCGCACCACCTGGGGGGCAGTAACGACTTCCTGCGCTAGGGCGAGCGTCCTGGCACTCAGCGTGTTGTTGGCTTCCGTGAGCTGTCGACACGTTTCCGCTTGGTCGGCAGCATGCATCTCTACGTTCCTCTTCTCCGTCACCGCACGTTCGACTGCGGCACGCAGCTCCTGTATTTCGTTCATCCTGAGCATTACATCAATCAACATGAGCAACATGCTTCCCTCCGGGATCAGAGGTAAAAAAAGAAAAAACACGTACAGAGCAGCTTGTTGGTTTTGTAACACAAAGTGTTGATCATCGAGGGTGGCGACCTGTCTTTGATACGTTTCCAGCGCAGCGTTGGTGTCTTCGGCGAGTTTTTGTGCACGCTCCGCGTTCTTCTTGAGCAGATCGTGCGCTTGCGCAAATCGAATTACTCGTTCGATCAACGCGCGGTCGTCGATCACCAGAGCCTGAACGCGCGCAACGAAGGTCTCAATGGAGAAAGCACCGCCAACGGCGGCTTGGGGTGACTTTGGGTCATAGAGTGCCTTGAGAGAGCGAATGTCCATGTCCGACAGGGAGGGCAGAACAGATTTAGGATGGGCACCACCCGGACTGGACACTGTGGAGGCCATTCGGAGGTGGCGCGGCGCAGCGAGTTTTGCCGAACGCAGTTCAGGAGCGGGCAACACAGCCCAAACGGGCTGCAAAAGTGCAACGACATCGGCGACTTCACCTTTATACTCGATCGGAGGACCGGTGTAGATGGATGGCGCAGTCAGCTCCTGAAACAGATTTTAGTATCATGTTGGGTGTAAGCAATTTGAAGAGGGTAACCTTGACCCGAGCACCCAGGGCGAGGGCTTCTCGAGTCACATCATCTCTTTCTCGTCGTGATGCCTCGAGTTCCTCTTGGAGTTGGGACACCAGTTGCGCCTGGGATTCGCCGTGCTCCTTTTCAATTGAAGAGAGGTTCTCGAGGTGGGTTCCAACGGATGCCAATAGACCCTGCAACGACTTATCCCTGGAAGTGTGATCGACATGGTGGAGTTGCATCAGCACATGAAGAGACTCGATTGCACCATCCAGTTCCACTCGCTCTTCACTGCCCTCTCTCAGCTCATTCAGCTCCTTCTCCATCACAGCCTTTTCTACTTGCCAGTGTGCACGTGTCTCCCCATACTCCACCTGGAGAGCCGAAAGCGCTTCATCTAGTTCCTGGACATCCATGTCCGCTTTCTCCTGAACTGAAGCCAATGTTCTCTCCATTTCCGATGCCAGGCCACCCTCTTGTTCGAACACCTCGAGTTGTCTCTTAAGCGCCTCCACCTCTTGCTCTTGCTCTGCCAACTTTCGCCTGTCTTGTTCCCACTGAGCGCGTTCCTTCGTCAGCTCATCGCAGCGTGCTTGAAGCTCCTCGAACCCCGGTGATTCTTGTTTGAGCGTGCTGACGGTCTCCTCGGCATTCTGGTGTTCTATGCTCATCATCGTTTGCATCTGTTCCTTCTCTAAACGAAGATGGGACAGCTCGCGTGCTAGCTCAGCATTCTTCTTGTTGGCCACATTGAGAGATTCGGTGGCAGCACGCAAGTTGGCCTCAAGAGTGGCGACATCGGACGTGGAAAAAGACGCGTTAGGAATTTGTGCGTCAGCATGACCAGCGAACAAGTGAGCACCGTCGAATTTGGATTGGGTGGACGTGTTACTGGGAACCAAGCTTATGGCCGAGTTTCGATGTGGCATGAGGGTTCTCGAAGCATCAGATTCAGACGTGCCATTCAGGGAAGGATGAATCTTCTTTTCCATCTTGTGCACAGAGCAGCCCAGCACGCCCGCGCGGTGTTCGAGTAGTTTACGATATACCTCGCTCGTCCGCTCTGATACGCGCCACAGTTCTTTCTGCGCCGTCGCGACCTTGCGTTCCGCGGCCTCGAGTTGTTCCTCTGTTTCTTTCGAATTTTTTTTGTGCGCCGCGTTCACCTTGGACAACGACAACGCCGCGTCGCGAATTTTGGTTTCGAGCGCAAGCTTTTTCTGCAGCGCCGTCAACCGAAGCTTGAGAACGTGGTGCTCCTGGAAATGGAAGCGTCAGGATGCGCAGGGGGGAAAACATCGTTCACGCGCGCACCTTCTTGAGCTCTTCGACTTGCTCGGCGCTGAGGATTTCGCACTCGCGGCTGTCGACGACGGCCTCGCTGGTCAGCAAGCTCATAAGAAGTTCATCCCGTGTGTTGGTCAACCCGGGCGTGCGTTTCCGCCCCGGATCATTCTCCAATGTCACGAGCTCCCCCAGACTCGGGAGTGGCTCGTGAGACGATGAGGCGAGAGAGGTCGGGGAGCCAACATCTGGAACAGGTCTGCGTGTCGGGGACGTGGGACTATGCACTGCCAGACTGCCCGTGGGTGGGAGTGCCGACGCAGACGCTGATTCGGAGCTTGGGGATGTAATAGAAGCACTCCTGGGTGTCTGCTCGCTCGCCGGAGACGCCACTTGAGACGGCTTGCCCCGTTCCTTGCGAATGACGAGACCCGAAGTTCCACCGGCGGATCTGCCATCTGTGGGGGGTGCCGGCGGGGAGTCTTGAGGGGGCCAAGAGGATTTCGAGGGAGGAAAAAAGGATGCGGCAGGTGCTGGAGGCGTTGACGGTAGAGGCGGGGCCGGCGGCGGTGGTGGCCCTGGTGGAGATGGTTGTGTGCTGGACCCGCCTCCACTAAGAAATCTTCGAACACCGTTCATGTATTGGGCGACGTCGCCAGCTGTGACATGAAAATGGGACTGCAAGGGTCGACGGTTTTACGAGTGAGTTGGCTGGTGTCTCCGGGATTCGGCTCGAGCTGGGACCACTTGGCCGGCCAAAGTCGTCAGTTGTGCCCGCTCGGTGCGCCCGACTTTACGTTCGTTCTCGTCGACCAACACGATGCTCTTCAAGGCCGCGTATTGACCTCGCCGCACCGCAGTAACTCCGTCGAATGACACCCGCGTGAAGACATGTCGTTCACCTTTCAATGGCCCCGCTTTTCCGACCAATTTCACTCCGATGCCATCCAAATGCTCAACAATGCACTCAACAAGGGAAGCAAACCACCCGTCATTGCAGACAAGATCGAGGTCGTTGAGCTAGAAATGGGCACTCAGGTGCGTGGATGGCCTCACATCCAATCGCGCATGTCCCACTCATCCACACCCTAGCCTCCTGAACTAGAAATTCGGGATATTGGGGATCTCACCACAGACCAGTTTCGAGGCATATTCCGTCTGACGTATGCGGGCGACGCCCACCTGGTCCTCAAAACCAAAGTGCAGGTACGCACCGTCATCTGTCCTTCCAGGCTCGGAATGACATTGCTGCCCCAAGGCAAACCCCCTGAACCACAAGCAACCTGACATACACCTCATGACTGGTTCCAGAGGAATGTTGGCAGCGAGAGAGCCTCTCGTCGTCCCCATGCATCTTCGTCTCTCCCACTTCAAACTCAACTCGTACGTCGTCCTCGTCGTCTCCAAACAAAAGGGCATCACCCTCGTGTTCAAAACCGACCCTCTCCAAAACGTGGACATCAACAGTACCTTTGACTCGATTGCCGTCATTCAAAAATTCATACGGGGTGAAATCGAAGGCCAGCTCCGCCAGATGTTCAGAGAAGATCTACCAGGCATCATCCATCGTCTGAGTCAACAGTGGATAAAAGCAAAGGTGGAAGCGCCATACCTCAATAAACGACCGCCGCCTACCGCAGGCCGGTCGTTTGATACCAGGCGTGTTCGCTCTGTCTCTGGTGTCTCTGTCGCAAGCTCGGCCCGGCGGACATCCAGAAGCGTTCCATCCACACAGTCTACCCCGGCCACCTCCACCTTAGCCGACCTCTCTAGTTCGGTACCTGACCTTGAGACCTTTGATCCAACGTATGGGCTTCGTCCCGAAGGGCTTCCTACAAGGGGCGCTTTCTCGAATTTTGGCCAACTATTCAAGCAGAACAAAGGTCTTGCAGACCTCACAGAGGAACCATCGGAAACCGATGAGGAGGAGGCAGCGGAGGAGGTGGAAGAAGACAGCAGAACATCCTATTCCACAGTAGACTGGGAAGGCATCTCATTTGACTATTCGCCGCCCGCGAGTCTGGCGCCAGACGATTCTGTCACCGAGTACGAAACTATCCCCGCTGTCGGTGGAGGCACTATCACCCGTCCGCGCGTCTACCACTCTCAATCGATGATCCAGCCTCCATCCGAAATATCCCGCACCACCTCGCTCGCAGACGGCAGCGCATCTCGCGCACCCCGTTCCCGTCGCCCAATCACGCCAGACAGCATCGAGACCCAGTTTTCCCGGTCTACGAGCAGCGGTCTCTCGCACTCGGTCGAAACGCCACCCACGACCGACTCCCCCCACTCTCCCTATAGCTACGAGCCCGCCCACAAACCCACCGTACACTCCTTTCGACGTCTCTCCGTCTCGTCCGTCGCCGCCACCCACCTCGATCCATTTCGTTCTGGCTCGCCTCCGACGCACCACGCGCTGTCCGAAGGTGACCCCAAGATTGTCCTCGGGCCGACGTTGAGCAACACGCTGCATCAGCTCTCAACGCTCACCAACTCTAACCATACCCTATCCCCATACACCCGCTCGCTCTCCCACTTTGCAGTACGGAGTGGCCCGCCGCGGACGCTTAACGCGTCGGGTGTACGCCCTCCCCCGGAACGCCGGCTTGTCAAGGCGAAACGCAAACGTACATATCGCATTGGCGGGAAATCCCAGCCCCCACCCCAAACTGAGTTCGAGCCGAGTGCCGAACTCCACGACCCGGGCCGCTCGCCGCGTGCGTCCTCACCCGAGTTCGATCCGTCCGAGATCGACCGGTATTTTCGGTCGGGCGACGACCCTGGCGAACCGAGCGGGCAGGCGCAGGGACAGCGGCAGACGCACGTGTCAGACGCCCCTCGGCTAGGGTCACCTCCTAGGCATCCGCGCGACGCGTACGAAACGCTGCGTCAACGACGCCCATAGTGTCCTTCCTCGCCTCCCTCTCATGTCCTCTTCTTCATTTTTCTTCTCCTTGTCTCGCTTTCACCTGTTGTCTTTGTTGGGGACAATCTATGATTGACGTATGAACGTGTGGGTTTACATGCATGGCAGGCTCGCGGTATGGTTCACGTACATGGCACTTGTAAACACATCAACGCGTGCGGTTTGTATACAACACATATTAGAGGTCGAGATCCGTCGCACTCATTTTATTTGTCTCAACATTTACTTTTGTCGCCAACCGGGACGGGGAAAAATAAGAATAAGAATCGTACAATATCGCTGTGACGTCGCCGCCCGCCGAGACGTCCTCCTTCCACTGCTGGTATACATCTTTTTCTCTTTCTGCCAGTGTCATCGAAAGGCCAGGGCGGCATGAGAGCGCTGATGCACGTCCGTCACCTCCTCGTTTGAGGTGGTATACGGTGCACAGCACGCATAAACGTGCCTGCAACCCCCCTTTTTCTTCGATTCTCCCGCGTTCTGCGTGGTTCGAGATCGTAGGATCAAACAGCCAGCGCCAGCGCTAGCAATTTCCCAAAGTCGGGTGTGCCGAGACCGGTGACTGCAATCGAACATTCCAGGCCGTCAGATTCCATATCTTGATGATGGAAACCGATCCAAAAAAAAAACGAAAAAAAAGAAGACGAACCAGGATCCCAACCAACGGTGGCATTGAATCCCTGCGTGCCACATCCAGGGTTGTTGCCTACCGTGATGTCGTTGAGTGCGGTGTACCCAACCTCATACAGCCATGGGTTCAAGAAGCCCAGAGGAGGTTTGCCCGCGTCGATCCGCGCATCGTTGAGCATAGAAATGAAGGCAGCAAACGTGGGGGAGGAAGCAGACGTGCCACCGATGAGGCTCACATTACCCCTGTAGACAATTAAAAAGTACCGGGCTTGCGCAGCGACGTCGGGAATGCCCTGTGAGGTGGTCAGTGGGCAAATCAAGGACAGGCTCCCCTGACGCACGCGGCCACAGCTTAAAGCAGCATTCGTAAGTTTCGATCGCCCTAAGAGGCGAGAAACGCTCACGGGTTGAACAGACCCTCGTACGTGCCAGGGGCAAGCCCCTCCAAGTACCTGCTCACCGCCGCTTCCTGATATGCGGGTCGAGGGAACTGACGACAACGGGTCAGATGAATAGTAAAATGTACTTATAGGCGTAAACAGACGTAGTTACTGAAGCTCCCGCCAGAGAAGTTGGCGGCAGTTTCGGGGATGTAGTTGGTCCCGCCAACAGAGGTTATACTGGGTGTTTCAGAATTAGATTAGATCGTCGTACATATCCCTTAAGTACACTCACTATGGACAGGATGCGGGAAATGCGGGGAGGAATACAGTCCTGTTTATACCATCGTTGGTAAAGCATTGTTGAGTCGCCGGGTTTGAGTCGCCATCTCCGACGCCGCTATCACCAGACGCGAAGGTGAGCGAGACACCGCGGGCACCAAGAGCGGCAAAACCAGCACAGACACGCGAGGCATAGCTAAACGGAACTACTTTGGGTCAGGGAACGCCAACTATGTAAGTGATGAAACCGAAGACCTGACTGCTCATCGTCGCCATAGCTCGTGGAGATCGTCTGGGGGAGATGTTCTTGAGATAGTATATACTCCAACCACTGCAATGGATCATCAAGCTCAGCCAAATTGCCACAATAACAAAGGGTCGAAACAAACATTAACATATGGTTCGTTTGTATTATTCGGTGTGTATGCGTCCGGAATATAAGGGGGTGAACCACCGGTCGAGTAAAATGTTGCGGGTGTCGGATATGTTAGTCCAAAGGCAAACTGGGTGTCCAGGCTGCCCTCCGTCGCGGCTGCTGCACGGCTCTGGTTGTTCAACCCACCTGACCATATTGTCAGCGAGCCAATTCATGTCTGGGCATAGGATCTACTGCGACCGTTTATGGACACAAGAGCATAGTTGGACCCATACGCCGCAGGGTTCTCCAGCTGGAAAAATTGTTGGAGATCCTCGTTGTTTGCGTACATGTCGAGATACGCCGTAATGGCGATCTTGTTACCATTGGTCGCGGAGGTATTGTATCCAACAGCATTGTAAATCTGTCTGAGACACGTGGGAGTGATCTATACCAGAATCGCGTCAGACGGGCTCAGATACCAAACAAGACTGCTGTACCGTGTCGTTGCAACTACCATCAACTGGATTTCCGCCTGGCCCAGGAATTGAACCATTTGAGGAGCTCAGAGAACCGGCCATCCCAGGCGACCAGTGCAGGGTGCTCCTGAGTGGCCTGAGGCGAGTGAACATTGTCGTCGGCTGAATCAACTCGACATGTTCATGCAGGCGCTCCGGAACACTGTAGCTGATCGTCCTGACGATGCTCTCTCCGCTCTCCGAGTGGATATACACATGATATTTCTACGTTCGTCTGTCTTGGTGTATTACGACAGAGAGGAACACCAGAGTGCTTACTGTATTCAGCATCTCTTCTGCAAGCACAACTGGAACGCGAACAGTGACCCAATCTTTCGCAGACGACCGGTAGACGTGTTCCTCCCCAATACCGTACGAAGATAGCCATTCGCCGACCGCGATGATCGACTCCGGGTGAGGTGCCATCAGTTCCTCTGTCTCCTCCTTGGACAGGTACGCTCCATAACGCTCATGCCGAGGGTCGCTTACTTGCAAGAGGTGATCCTCGAGGATCGGGAAATATGGTTGGGGAAGCGCAATCTTGAGCTCGAGCAGGTGGTCCGGAGGTGCGTGGCCATGTCTACTCCAGCCGCGAGGAGGTGCCTCGATGCTCTCCTTGATCTTGTGCAGTGTGCCCTTGTAAAGGCGAGCCCCCACGGTGGCGGCAAGAAATGGAAGGGCAAGCAGGGAGGGTCGCATAGGTGACTCACCTGCAAAATGATGTGGTCCTTTATACCGGTGCCGCCTTGTGCCTGAGGGGTAATGCTGATATATTTTGGCCAGACTCCAGGGTGGTGGTAGCTGGCAGAGTTTCATTTCGTGCCTGCGAGGGGAAGCCCGATATATCCTCGAGGGATCGTCATATGGGTGTCAGAGAAGACTATGCTGCGCTCACTGGAGGCGAAGTGATTATTTTCAAGGCCGATCGGCGCTGAAACCCTTAATTTCGGCGATAGCTGGGTGATAAAGGAGTGTCAGTGCAACGGGATGCCGCAAGCTGTGGAATACCATGCGGTGTAGCCAAGTAGTGCAACCGAGTGTTCCACCCGAGGGGCCGAGAGAATAGGTTAGTTACCTCGGACCGTCTAAAGTGACCGTATAGTATCGCCGCGTCCTGGAAGTTGCTGGAGGACATGAACTAGGAATTTTTGGGCCTGATGCAGGCAACATCATGCACGTAATAAGCTGAACGTTGCGATGAAACCAAAAGCGGCCAGTAGCAACGAACTCAGCATCACGTGATGTTATTGGACGAGTAATGTCGCTCTTGATGAAGAGGGTTTGGCTACTCGACCAGTTCTTTTTTCACGGGCGATTTTTGCGGTGATGTCGAAATGGGATACCGTTCAGTGGGAGTATCAGTCTTTGCGAATGGCCCGCTCACAGTGGGGCGTAACCCAAATTAAAAGGCTGTGCCGCTGTGGCCGCATCACTAAAACCAAGTCCGGTTATAATGCCCTATAATGACCCTATAAACATTCGAAAATTGACAAAATGACATCCCCTGATGTGGGTGGTGGCAAATTTGGCGGATCGAGGGCAGTGTAAGAGCTGCAAAATTCGCGCTGTGGCCAATGCCAGCACCCGACGTCCTGAATGCTTACTAGTATGACACACCCGTCTTGTTACTACCAGCCATGTCGCGTGTCCCGAGCAGTGCGAACACATTTTTGACGACTCCGGGTCGGAAGTACGGGCAAAGTACAGCCTTGGTCCCAAGCCCACTCGGCAGCGCCGTGAACGCATTCCATGATGTGTTCGAACTATCACGCATCAAAATTTTACTGGGCATCACCAGTGTGGCATGTCGCTATAGTTGCAGAGGTCACGGCAGCTTGAGATGCCAGAAATGGTCAACAACTCAGAAACGATCCAGCACCCGACTGTCGGTCATTCACCGGTGGACTCTGGACTCTTTCTCCTTATCGTGTCACCGTGATGGCTACTGCTAGCACCGGACGATCACTGGCATACGCGTCGCAAGCTGCCAACAGAGTCTGAGAAAGAGGAAACCTTGGTAGCTTGAAATGTATGCGTGCGTCGGCCACACTGACGCTGACAGGTCAGAGCACAGGTCATCGACATCGTCAGAGCTTGGCCCAACACCATCATCCGTGTCTTTCCTTCCCAACTAGGCGACATAGGACTTGTGGGTCGGAAATGCTGGGCTGAAAAGGATCGATGGGAACGGCTTGCAAACGTAGGGTTACCCTGACTTGGACAACCGGCGCCACTGGCAAGCAGGCGCGGGGGTCTTTTTAGCACTCGACGCTCGCAAGACAAGAGGCTATAGAGTCCACAGTCTGATTTATTGCACAACTCTACACAATGCTCTTTCGCCGCATACATCACCGAGCCACCATGTCGGTCCCGCGACAACTATGTTCCCAAGGAAGATGTGCTCAAACATTCAATGCCGACGCCAACAGTTTCTCAAAGTTGGGTGTACCAAGACCGGTCACTGCATCGAGAACGTCAGTCGGACTCAGTCAACCAGCATTACGTCTCGGTACCAGGTCGACCCGGAAGCAGCCGACATGCCGCGATAGAAACTAAACAAGGCGAAACGCAACGTACAAGGATCCCAACCGACGGTGGCATTGAACCCCTGCGTGCCACATCCAGGGTTGTTGCCCACCGTAATATCGTTCAATGCGGTCAACCCAGCCTCATATAGCCATGGGTTCAAGAAGCCCAGAGGAGGTTTTCCAGCATTGAGGCGCGCATCATTGAGCATAGAAATGAAGGAAGCAAACGTGGGACTGGCGCAGGATGTGCCATCGACAGGGACTGTTTCGCCCTTGAGGACAACTTCGAAGTGCGAGCCTTGTGCAGCGACGTCAGGAATGCCCTGTGAAAGGAGTAGGTGGGATGTTAGTGGGCAGTTCTAGGATAGATCAAGTGAATTTACTCACGCGACCATTACTTGAAGCAACGAGCATTAGCTTTGGCCATACAGAGGGGAGAAATGCTCACGGGTTATATAGTCCCTTATACGTGCCGTGTGCAAGTTTCTTCAAATACCCATTCACCGCCGCCTCTTGGTAATAGGGCCGGGGGAACTGGCAACAACGGCTGATCAGCAGGACCAAGGAGAGTGTGCACAAAGATAAACAAACGTAGTTGCTGAAGCCTCCGCCAGTGAAGTTGGTGGCAGTTTCAGGGATGTGGTTGGTTGCCCCGACAGAGGTTACACTGAATGTATCCGGGCCCGATGATGACATTATACATATCCTTCAGGGAGCACTCACTATGGGCAAGACGCGGGAAATGTGGGGATGAATGCGGTCCTGTTCGCACCATCGTTGGTAAAGCATTGTTGAGTCGCTGGGTCAGAGTTACTATCTCCGACCCCATAATCACCAGATGAGAGTGTGAGCGAGACACCGCGGGCACCAAGAGCGGCAAAACCAGAGCAGACACGCGAGGCATAGCTAAACGGAACTACTTTGGGTCAGGGAACGCCAACCATCTAAGTAATGAAACCGAAGACCTGACTGCTCATCGTCACCATAACTCGTGGAGATCGTCTGAGGGAGATATTCTTGAGAAAGCATATACTCCAACCACTGCAATAGATTGTCGAACTCAGCCAAATTTCAACAATGACAAAGGGCCGAGACAAACGTTGGCATACGGTTCGTTTGTATTATTCGGTGCGAGTACGTCCGGATGAAAAGGAGGTGAACCACCGGTCGAGTAAAATGTTGCAGGCGTCGGATATGTCAGTCCATAAGCAAATTGGGTGTCCAAGTTGGCTTCCAATCCCGCAGCTGCGTAGCTCTGATTGTTCAACCCACCTCAACATGTTGTCAGCGAGCCAATCCGCGCCTGAATGCAGGATCAACAATTACCATTGATAGACACAAAGGTATAGTTGAATCCATACGCCGCATGGTTCTCCAGTTTGAAAAATTGCTGAAGGTCCTCGTTGTTCGCATATTGTTCGAGGTAGGCAGTAATGGCAATCCGGTTTCCATTGGTCGCGGAGGTCTTGTATCCAACAGCATTGTAAATCTGTCTGAGACAGTCGACAGTGATCTGTACCAGAATCGACTCGTCAGACGGGCTCGGATACAAAACAAGACTGCTGTACTGTGTCGTTGCAGCTGGCATCGACCGGATTTCCACCTGGCCCGCGAATGGTTCCCACGGAGGAGCCTGGAGAGCTAGGCGACACAGTTGACCAACGCAAGGTGCTCCTCATCGGCCTAATTCGAGTGAACATCGTTGTCGGCTGAATCAGTTCGATATGTTGATGCACGTTCTCCGGAACACTGTAACTGGTTGTCCTGACGGTGCTTTCCCCGCTCTCCGAGTGGGTATACACATGATATTTCTGCGTTCATTCGTTTGGGTATATTGACACACAGAGAAGACCATCAGTCTTACCGTGTGGAGTATTTCCTCTGCGAGCCGAACTGGGACCCAGATAGTGACCCAGTCTCGTGCAGACGACCGGTGGACATGTTCCTCCTCGATACCATACGAAGACAGCCATTTACTGACCGCATCGATTGATTCCGGGTGAGGTGCCATCAGTTCCTCGGCCTCCGCCTTGGACAGGTATGCTCCATAACGCTCATGCCGAGGGTTGCTCACTTGCAAGAGGTGATCCTCGAGGATCGGGAAATGTGGCTGGGGAAGTGCAATCTTGAGCTCTAGCAGATGGTCCGGATGTGCATAGTCGTGTCTATTCCAGCCGCGAGGAGGCTCCTTGATGCTCTCCTTGATTTTGTGCGGGACATCTTCGTAGATGCGGGCCCCTACGGTGGCAGCAAATGGAAGGGCAAGCAGGGAGAATCGCATTGGTGACCCACCTACGACACGCTGCGCTGCTTATATGCAGGAACATCTCCTCGTGCATAACCGGATACAGTTGAGACGCTTCGCTCGCTCGGATGTGACAATAGCTGACAGATGGGGTTGTATCCTGCACCGTTGTGGATGTAAAAGTCGACATGCCTGCAAGGCTGTGAGCATGAGTGACATCTGTACCTATTTTTTTGTATGTACCGTTTCGCATACCTGTGTGCTAGAGGGCTTTTTATCGCCATTGAAACACCCAATGCTGGTGACAGCTGTCAATCGGATGGCCTGGCTGACAGCAGTGTTTCGACGCAGTACAGCTCGGCCGCATGGGTGTCGCAGGCGATTGAGAATGTGGGGTGAGGCTACCAGGAGAGCGCCAGTACGAATGCGCTTGGAACACTCCACAACGACTGTGCCACGGTGTCCAATCACTTGTCGGCGTCGAGTGGCTGTGATGGCGTGGCAGTGCAAATCTAATCATGAATCATTGCTCCTGACTCCGATCACGCGACCCATTGTTCTGTGCTCAGTGTCCATGCCAGTGTCGGCGCTCACGCACGTAGCGCCGCCTGCGTTTCGTACACCTTCCTCGTAGGGCAAACATTTGCGCTGAGGAAACCTCAGAGTGATTCGTTCGCGCAACATGGCCATCAGGACGCGATCGTACGCGACATCCTGGCAGGTTCCGGGAACGGAAGACGGAGACAAATTACTTGACATCGTCTAAATTGAAGGACTGACGCAGAAACACCGCAGAAGAGTAGCCGAAAACGTTCGCGTCTTCCCCTCTCAGGGACGGAAAGTTACAACGGAATGTGTGGATTGGAATGTGTCAGCCTGGAGTGGAAACGACAGTAGAATTGGCCTACTAGCCAACTACTTCAGACACTGGCATGACTCATGGTCGACCGAGATTCTGCATCAGGATCTACGACTAAAAGTTGGAACTGGGTTTAGCGAACCTCAACTTATGCACGTTTTAGGTTCCCAACTTAGCTTGGCTCCGTACTTACTTTGGTCATAATCACCCGAGTCCCTGCCAACCAGCGCTCAAACAGGTGTTTGGAGAGAGTCATCAAGCGACAACGTTACACATCTGCTTTTCAGGTGTATGACTAACAAAATTCGCTCCACAGGATTAGGTACCTCAACAATAGTCAAGCCTGAACCGCCAACGCCAACAGCTTCCCAAAGTTGGGCGTACCAAGACCGGTCACTGCATCGAGAACGTCAGTCGGACTCAGTCAACTAGCACTCCATCTCGGTACCAGGTCGACCCGGAAGCAGCCGACATGCCGCGATGGAAGCTACACAAAGGCAAAATGCGACGTACCAGGATCCCAACCGGCGGTGGCGTTGAACCCCTGCGTGCCACATCCAGGGTTGTTGCCCACGGTGATATCGTTCAATGCGGTACACCCAACCTCATACAGCCATGGGTTCAAGAAGCCCAGAGGAGGTTTTCCAGCACTGAGGCGCGCATCATTGAGCATAGAAATCATGGAAGCAAATGTGGGACTGGCGCAGGATGTGCCAGAGGTGTAAGCTATTTGGCCTTGATACATAATTTGACAGTTCACGGCTTGCGCAGAGACATCAGGAATTGCCTGTGGAAGGAACGAGTGGGAGATCAGTGGCAAGGTCTAGGATAGATCCACTCCAGGTGAATTTACTCACGCGACCATGACTTGAAGCGACGCTTGTTAGCTTTGGCCATACAGAGGCGCGAATACTCACGGGTTGTACAGTCCCTGATACGTGCCAGGTGCAAGTCTCCTCAAATACTCACTCACCGCCACTTCCTGGTATGCAGGTCGAGAAAACTGACAACTGATCAGCCGAGCTGCAATAGGTATCCATAGCGGTAGACCAACGTAGTTGCTGAAACCCCCGCCAGAGAAGCTGACAGCAATTTCAGGGATATGATGGGTCCCACCAACGGAGGTCACGCTAAGTGTATCCAAACTCGATCAGAACACCGCACCATGTCCTCATGGATATACTCACAACGGGCACGAGGCAGGGAACGTGGGGATGAACCTAGTTCTGTTGGTACCATCGTTGGTAAAACACTGTTGAGTCGCTGGGTCTGAGTCGCCATCTCCGACCCCATAATCACCAGACGCGAAGGTGAGCGAGACACCGCGGGCACCAAGAGCAGCAAAACCAGCACAGATGCGCGAAGCATAGCTATATGGAACTGGATGTGGTTAGGATTTGCCAACCAACCAATAAAAAAAAGGGTACCAGTCTGCTCATCGTCGCCATAGCTCGTGGAAATTGTCTGTGGGAGATATTCTTGAGACAACATATACTCCAGCCACTGTGATTGAACGTCGAGTTCATGTCAATTGCAACGATGAGAAGGGATCGAACAAACCGGTTGGTACGGTTCGTTGGTATTGTTCGGCCACACTGAATCAGGAGTAAAAGGGGGCAAGCCACCAGTCGAATATAAGATAGCGGGAGTTGGGTAGGTCAGTCCATAAGCAAACTGGGTGTCCAGATTGGCTTCCGAACCCGCAACTGCGTAGCTCTGATTGTTCAACCCGCCTGACTGTATTGTCAGCAAGCCGGTCCATGTCTGAGCGTAGGATCTACTGCTACCATTTATGGACACAAAGGTATACTTGGATCCATACGCCGCAGGGTTCTGCAACTGAAAAAAGTGCTGAAGATCCTTGTTGTTGGCGTATTGCCCAGTGTAGTCTGTAACAGCGATCTTGTTTCCATTGGTCGCGGAGGTGTTGTATCCAATATTATTGTAAAGCTGTCTGAGACAGGTAATGGTGATCTATAGCAGGACCGATTCGTTAGACGGGTTCCGACGCAAGATTACACTGCCATACCATCCTGTTGCAGCTGGCATCAATTTGATTCCCCGCAGGCCCAAGGATCGTGCCGCTGGAGGGGGTTTGCGCTTGCATGCCAGGTGATGGCTTTAGCCAATACAGGGTGCTCCGCAGTGGCTTGAGACGAGTGAACATTGTCGTCGGCTGAACCAGTTCAACATGTTCGTGCAAGCTCTCTGGAAGACTATAGCTTGTTGTCCTGATAATGCCCTCCCCGCTGTTAGAATGGGTATACACGTAATATTTCTACACTTGTCCGTTAGGAGGCATCACGATACAGAAAAGGCAATAATTCTCACTGTGTTGAGCATTTCTTCCGCAACTGAAACAGAGACGCGAATAGTGACCCAGTCCTGAGCCGACGATCGGTAGACGTGTTCCTCCTCGATACCATAGGAAGACAGCCATTCACTGACCGCGTCCACCGACTCCGGGTGAGGTGCCATCAGCTCCTCGGTCTCCTCCTTGGACAAGTATGCTCCATAACGCTCGTGCCGAGGGTTGCTTACTTGCAAGAGGTGATCCTCGAGGGTGGGGAAATGTGGCTGCGGGAGTGCAATCTTGAGCTCTAGCAGATGGTCTGCAGGTGCACAACCGTGTTGGACCCATCCAGGAGGAGCTCCTTTGATGCTCTCCTTGACCTTGTGGGGGGTGTCCTTGTAAAGATGGGCCCCTACGAGGGCGGCAGCGAACGGAAGGGTGAAAAGAGTGTGCCGCATAGGAGGCTGACCTGCAAAACGGCGAGCGGTTATATACGGGATTATGGCCCTGCGCCCGCGGCCAACGAACTTTGTGCGGCGGGTTCCTAGGGCATTGTATTGAAACTGATGGGTCACACACAACGGCGGCAACGAATGAAGCCAAATGTGGGTGAGAAGCCCACAAGGAATAGGAATAGCGCGACGTGGTCAGCGGCAGAGCGCGATAATCGCGTGGATTTGTTTGCACGTGCCTCTGATCTTAACCAGCGTCGCCAGAATGTCCGAGTCCGTCTCCGTGTTCGCAGAAGGGACGTTCGAGGAGCAGCTCCAAGAGCTCCTCGAATACACCGCCAGAGGATATCCTGACGACGAGCGCACACCCCTCTTGCAATCACTCCAGGACGCCGTCAAGACCGAGAGCCCACCGCTCGACGACGACAGACGACGAATCGCGTTTGGGCTCGTGCTGAAAAACACCAAAACCATCGGTCACGGAACTGATCAGGGCGCGTCTTTCTGTGATTTCTTGCACCTTCCTCTGACACTCTCGTAGAGATCGAGGGATTCTTCAACCTTCTCTTCTCACATCTATTCACTCTCTGGCCAACCGGATCGCCGGAAACGAGACAGCAAGTACTCTACCTGATCAGCGTGATCTCGTCTTCACCCTCCAACACTCCCTCGGTCAAATACCGTGTGTGAGACGCTCATGATCATTCCACATGCGTTTCACTGAGCTTGATATAGATTATCCAATTTGTTCAATGCCGCCCCGCGGACCTCCGCGTTGCGACTACCAATATATACTACACTTTTCCAGATTGCAGCAGCCAAAAATGAACTTGAAGTTCTCGCTCTCACGAAACCTGACGTCCAACGATGGCTCAAGGAATGGCAAGTCTCTGACGAAGAAAAGAGCCAGTTCCTGAAAAATATCATCGACGAGCTTACAAAAGCCGGCAAGGCGTACGCGTCCTCTCTCTAGTGTGATTCCTGCACTCATCGTTTCCGCCGCGCAGGGATTCTGCCTACGAATACCGAATCTTGCTCATACACATACCCCCATCTTCCCCTGCCGAAGCTCGTGCAGCCGCTGTCAACACGATCGCTGCTGCTCTTCGCATACCGACCGTCTTTGACTTTGATGCCTTATACAACCTTGACCCGATCATCGCTGTGCGAGATCACGAACTATTCGCTCTCCTCCAAATATTCCTGAAAAATGGATTGCCTGAGTTCAGGACATGGGTCGACAAGCATTCTGCCACCCTCGAATCCTATCGTGAGTTTTTTTTTTTTCGCGCACGATTGACCATTTCGCACAACACATTCGTGTTTTATTTATTTGTAGAACTTGATAGTTCTCAACTCGAACGCAAAATTCGCCTCGTCCACTTTTCCTCCCTCGCGTCCAACTACATCGGACGGGATCTTCCGTACTCAACGATCGCGTCCACGCTGCAAATTGACCCGTCCCACGTCGAGAAGTGGACCATTGATGGTGAGACGACCAAATTTCTTCCCCATTCCCCCACAGAAAAGAAAATGACGGACGGACGTGTTCCCATGTTTCTTTTTGCAGTCATCCGGGCAGGCCTCGCCTCCGGCAAACTCTCCCAGACAACGCAACAGTTCCGGGTGTACAAGTCCCTGGCGCGCAAGTTCGAGCGGGAGCAATGGGAAGCGCTCGAGAAGCGGTTGCTTTCGTGGAAAGCAGGGCTCGCGAGCGTGATAGATGTCGTCGCGCTCGCTCAGCAGAGGGGTGGCAACGTGGCCGGGGTGGTGCAGGGGACGCAGAACGATGAGCAGCAGTCGCAGCAACAGCAACAACAGGGGATTCAGGTGGAGGGTACTGCTTGAGAACGAAAAACTTGGTCACGATATCAAAAAGAGCAAGGGGGAAGGGGCGTTTTTTTTGTTTTTGTAGAACCTAGACACGCGATGGCCAAAAAGCTGCTTGCTGACTGCGGATTTTTTTTTTTCGCTGAATGGTCCCCCATCAGCATATGTTCCTCCAAGAGGCGACCATAGCACAGCGTAGTTCAGACCTGGCAAAGCACCCTCTCGCCTTTTTTAGGCCCCGCTAGGGTAACAACCGATCCCACATCGCAGCAAGGGCACTACATCCATAGATAGATATGTAAGGTCTACCACAACCGACGGCACGACACTTTCTGCTTCACCATTCCCCATCAAACCCGATGAACCCTAAAGAAACAAGAATTGACACGACCAGTCACGTCAACGACCGAAGCATCCAGCGCGCACAACACGCAGCAGAGACGTACCCGTCAACAAGAACACAGGAAAATACCGCTTCTTCTCCAACTGTGCACACCAATTCCACGCGCTCGTCAATCGTCCGTCGATACAGCTCCCCGCGTCAAAAAAGTTGTCCGCCCCGGAACCGTCGAACCCGTGTCGGAAGAAATCGGACAAGATCTCGCGCACGCAGTTGTCCGTCGAACCAAACTCGTTTTCGATGTAGGACCGCAGC
This sequence comes from Boletellus aff. lepidospora, assembly GCA_038094175.1. Taxonomy (NCBI): domain Eukaryota; kingdom Fungi; phylum Basidiomycota; class Agaricomycetes; order Boletales; family Boletaceae; genus Boletellus; species Boletellus aff. lepidospora. The sequence goes on from JBBPTT010000030.1 coordinate 41,320, forward strand.
GCGGGCTTGTCCGACAAACCGGGTATTTGCGACAGGGTGTTGCAGATCGGGAGGAGGATGCGATAGATCTGAGAATACTTGTCTGCAATTTTATATATATGTAAAAGGTCAGAACGTCGCATTCCGAAACGATGAGAACAGGGTCTGTTTTACCGATGAACATAAGTGCGTTGGGGACATTGTGGTCACCCATGTGAATGGCAGACGAGCCGACCCAAGATCCGACACTCTGTTGGGCACGTTGGAGAATGGTATGCATCATGCGCAACGTTTTTGGAGCAGCCTGGACTCGGTTTAGGCCCTGACCCGTATCACGAAGTCGGTACGGGACACTCTCGGAAAGCAGATCCTGTTCAGCGAGAGACCACAGCCGGAACATGTCTAGGGAAACCAGCGTGAATACACGTGTCCGGATCGGAGCCACAAGCGGCGACGTACCATGCAAAATCTCGCGCCAGAGCGTCAGACTTTGCAAGACGTAAGCGAATTGCTTTGCATGATCGTGACTGAGCCTTGCACCGCCCTTGCCGCTCCGAATCGCCAGGCTGTGTTTGGGGACTTTTGCTTGGGTGGGGTGGAAGTACGTCTTGAGGTAGTGGATGACCCGGTCGCAAGGGTCGCGGTTCGTCCGCAAGAAAGCATGATTGTCTCCAATGCTGTAGAGACATTGACGGACTTGTTCCTGGTTTAGACCCTCGCGTTGATAGCGAGAAGCAAGCGTCTCGATCGCGCGCTCCTTGCCCTTGATATCTTTTTGAATTTCACGTCTGGATCGACTATCGGCGTAGATTTCCTTTGTCGCTACGGATATAAGGTTATCACGAAGGAGCTCCAGGGCGCCGTGCTGCTCCAGCACGCTGTGCACGGTCCGGATAGACTTGACACAAGAAAAGTTGAGCATGTCCTTCACCTCGGGCGATTGGCTGTCCTACGACGAAACTGTTTGACAAAGGCAACCCTACGAGCAACTCCGCGCTCACCTGCAGGAGATAGATCAGCTTTCCATATGTCGTGCGCATTTTGTCGGGGTTCATGATCTTGTGTCGCCGTCCGAGCTCAAATATCTGCTGATAAAATTCTGCATTGCGCTGGAAATCGCGGTCCAAAAAGAGTTCCTGCCCGAGCTTGTAGTCGGCGGACAATACAAGGCCGGACAGTATCGCACACAGCTCGCGAATCTGATGGACGATCCGTTTGGCCTTTGAGAGACCGAACCCGAGGGTATCAATCTTGTCGGTATATTCCGAGACTTGAAGTGCGGCGTCGAGCAAGCGGAGGTATTTACGCTCGCCAAGCGTCAGACGCAGGGGAATGTATTTGGCGCGCTCGACGAACCATTCGCCGACGGCGGTACCGATGGCTGGCTGCGCACCGAGTTGTTCCACAGACGATCCTGTGGCAGGTTTGGCAACAGTCGGATCGTGCTCTGCGTCCGAATCGTCCTCCATCTCGACGTCCTGGAGAGGTTGAAACGCGTATCAGAGCGACACACGAGCACGACAATGCACAGACGCCGGATTACCTCGCCTCTCTTGCCCTCCCCGCCCGTCGTCCGCGGCGCGCTCGCAACGCCATTCCCCGTCTTTTCTGGGTGCCTAGACGATCCTGCGATGGGCGTCACCGTGTGCCTCTGTCGCGTCCCCTTGCGATGATGTGCGGCGAAACACACTTCGCAGTAGTCGTCGTCGCACTCTTTACACGACAGCTGTGCGGGCTGGTCTGCCGTTGGGAGGCAACGGGCGGTCCCCGGTTAGCGAACCGCCTTCGGCCGTCGATACCCCCCACTCACCCTCGCACTCCACACAGCACCCCTCCGCTCTCGGTCGATCCGCAGATTCCTCGTCCCAACCCTCCGCCGTCGTAGGCGCATCTAATTCCCGTTGTTTGAGCCCGGGATGTTCGAGCTTGTCGTGATCATCGCCGAGGATATTGTCGAGCGAGAACGCAACGGTAGGAATCGGCTTCGCGTCGTTCTCGGCCACTGTCCGGCTTGCATGCGTGTTTCCGGTCATTATGTCTGCATCCAAGGAGCACAATCTCTGGGACAAGGGGCAAGCGTGGAAGTACAGTGGTGATAGAAAGTCTCAAAGACGCACTGGTACACTCCACCGTAACTATAACTTCTTGTTGTCACACAGGCCGCGTGTATGACACACTTCTCAACGAAAACGCGACATTACGCCCAGGACGGTCCAGTGGCAACCGACATTAAAATGCAGGAAAAAATTGTTTACTAAAGGTATGGTACACGTGCATGAGGCTGGGTATGAGTGAGAAGGGTGTCAAGATGGCCTCGGGACGGCTCATTTGCCCAAGTTACCGCGCATTAACGTGGATCCTGTTTCCATTCCGTCCCCGTTCCGTCCAGCTGCTCTTTTCCGACTCATCGGACTCTGGCGCATTGTCCGACATTAACACCAAGGCGGGACGCGGGGAGCTGTGCATCGCGTCATGCGTATGGACAGCCGTCGCCGAGTAAGCTATTGGAGGGTCGACAAGTGATGACAGTGCTTGTTTGTTGTGCTTGTATCGGGATCTGGTGCTGCCTTGCAACGGTATGCTGCCGATGCTGTCGGGAGGGGAGTCATCCACAACCACTGCTACCTGATTCCTCGGAAAAGTCGGCGAAGACGATCCAGATACCAATAGCTTCGTCTTATTGTCCTCTGTACCAACAAGTGTTTCAAAATCCCCCTCTGACGTTGTCCTCGAGGTGGATGGTGGAAGGCCATGCCCGACGGTTGCTGATGAGATATCGTCATCGTCGTCAGGAGGGTTGAACAGAGGCGTGTAATCCCGGGAGTCGGAACTCCGGGTCAAGGAGGGATGAACGGAAGTGGAATTAGTGGATGCCTTGACAATGGAATCGATCCACCAAAACTGAATGATGTTCATGAAAACGGGGAAGATACCCATGACACTGGAAAAACGATGTCAAATGTTGCGCAATGAAAAGAAAAGCCTACACACAAGACCACCTGGACTGAGTCCCCATTACCTACGGTTGTCCAGCTGAGGAGCCAATCACCTATAGAGGAGATGCCGGGCCAAGTAACAAATAGTGCGACCACGAGAAGCTTCATCGTCGTGATGGAAAAGACGTATACAGTAGCTTGACGGACCCAGTATGTACGGGAAGGAGGATTGCCATACTGTCCTGTATTCAGGCCTTTGATGTCGAGCTTCTTTGCAAGCAACCAAGTTGAGCACTGTAGCATGAGGTAGATCATTACAACGCCTTTGGGGTTCGAGTCCATCAAAACAAGAACCGAATCAGGGCAACTGCAAAGACTCACCTAGTGTAGTGTCAAGGAGAATGTTGAGAAAATAGTAGGAGCAGGCATTGCCCGCAGAATGATATGACCCAAGATCTGATATTAGTACGTTCAGTCCATGGCAGACCATCTGGCCGACCACCTGTTTGGAAACGTCGTACAGCCTGTGGCATCCGCGTTCAGCCGGTGTATAGCTAAGGGGCTGAAGTGGTTACCATATCGTCCACGGACGCTTCTGGGTTTCTCGGTGCCTCTTGTAAACGAGCGAGAGGACAGCAAGTACGCCCATGAGCGCTTGAACGACCTGTGACCCGACATTGGTCTGATCTCAAAACGGTCACCCTGTGGTACGGCTGCTGGGCTCACCAACGCGGTAGGACCGAGAAGCTCGCATGAGTGGCGGTCGAGGGCACCCAAGTGCCTGCTAATTATTCCTTCTATCGAACCCATCGACGTCCTTGTGCGACGTGTCGGCGAGGAGGCGGGGGCGGACTCGGTGGTGCTCTTGTCGGCACAAGTCAGAGGCAGACCTCCGAAATGGGTCAGTGGAGGTGATGACATAATCACCCTCACGACACGTCCGCTGCAACGACCGCAATGTCCTCGTTCTTTGGTAGGTCGTCGCCGGCGCACAATCCCTCTGTGAACCCGTACCATCGCACGGTGCCGGACGGTGTTCCTACCGCGCTGCGACCAAATGCCCGCCCATCGCACGAGCGTAAACCCCCTCCGCCACGCTTGAACCTCAAGTACGCACCTGCACTTGCTCGATGCCATTCAATGAACCACATATTTCAGTTACGCCGTTGTGGGCACACCAAACGAGACCCTCGCCCTCAGAAACAGCCTCATCGTCCACCCGGCCGACTTTCCGCACGGCGTGCACGTCATCGTGAAGGGAAGATACCCCGTCACGACATGGTATGCCTTTTCTCTCCGCTCTATCTCCCCCATTGCTTACACTATCAAAGTCACGATACGTCCGCGTCGATAGCCCCTGGCACCGTCGCCGCCTCCATGTCACTCCGGCAGTGGATGGAGCTCTCTCTTAGCGGGGACGAGGTCAGTGTCGAGCTGCTCCCTGCCGCACCCCATCCAGACGCTCCACCCTTCCTTCAATCGATCGACTTTGTTGCGAGCTTTTGGAGGAAGAATTACGAGAACGCAGTACCTTATGATCAAGACGACATGATCGCAAAGTTGCTCAACGCGTACAGCGGTCTCGTTTTTGCTCCCGGAGGAGTCCTCACCGTGGACTTTAAGGGCGACAAACTGAAGCTCACCATCGCCTCATTAGGTGTAGTCGAGCTTGCCGACGAGCAAAAGGGTGGAGCACGGCGAAAGAACCCGAGACATATCGAGATGGGGGTGCTGATGCAGAATACGGGCATTACCATTATGAAAGAAGGTAACAGTTCGATGAAGATCAAGGCGAGCGCGAAGAGGTGCGCCATGGATGTCACGCAAAGCGCCCGTCCTGATCTCTTTCTGTTACTCAGAGCGGCAACGAATGCGATCATTTCACCCAACTTCAAGTTCGAGGACATGGGCATCGGGGGCCTTGACAAGGAGTTTAACGACATCTTCCGTCGTGCGTTTGCCTCTCGTGTGTTTCCCCCCGTTCTTGTGGAGAAGCTTGGGATCCAGCACGTGAAAGGTATGTCCCTGGACTCGGACACGCAGGTCTCTTGATGCCTGTGCGCTCCACAGGAATCTTACTACATGGACCTCCTGGGACGGGCAAAACTTTAATTGCTCGCCAAATCGGGAAAATGCTGAACGCCCGGGAACCAAAGGTAGTGAACGGGCCCGAAATCCTTAGCAAATACGTCGGAGCCTCTGAAGAGAACGTCCGCAAGCTCTTCGAAGACGCCGAGAAGGAGGTGGGCCCCCGTAAACACCGGTTCAAATGAATGCCATTGACACCACGCGTTGCTGTAGTATAAGGAAAAAGGTGACGAGAGTGCTTTGCATATCATCATTTTCGACGAGTTGGATGCGCTCTTCAAGCAGCGTGGTTCAACAAACAGCGGGACTGGCGTAGGTGACACTGTTGTGAACCAGCTTTTATCAAAGGTACAGTGCACTGTTTCGTGGCTTCCCTGGAATGCTCATATTAATTTCCCAGATGGACGGCGTCGACCGGCTGAACAACATTCTTGTCATTGGCATGACGAACAGGCCGGATATGGTTGATGAAGCACTCCTACGACCGGGTCGTCTCGAGGTCCACATGGAAATTTCACTTCCTGACGCAGATGGGCGGTATCAGATTCTTCGTATCCACACCGCCAAGATGCGAACCAACAAGGTGATGGACAGTGACGTCGACCTCAAAGAGCTCGCACAGTTGATGAAGAACTACTCTGGCGCCGAAATCGAAGGGTTCGTCAAGAGCGCGACGAGTTTTGCATTCAACAGGCATGTGAAAGTTGGGACGTTTGCGGGCATTTCAGACGACGTGGAGAATCTGAGAGTAAACAAAAATGACTTTTTCCAAGCGCTGGAGGAAATTAAACCGGCGTTTGGAACAGCTGAAGAAGAGATTCAGGAAGTGATCCAAAACGGAATTATCGAGTTTGATCCCGAGATCCACGTGCGTTGTGAAGCGCTCATGCTTTCGGACCTGCTGAGGCGCCTTGGTAGGAAATTCTGGAAAAGGGGAAGCTGTTCGTCAACCAGGTTGCCAAGTCCGAGCGGACACCGCTGGTCAGTGTTCTCTTAAACGGACTGCCTGGCTCCGGCAAGACAGTCCTGGCTGCAACGATCGCATGGCGGTCGGAATTCCCGTTTGTGAAGATTATCTCGCCAGATCGGATGGTTGGCTTTTCGGAAGCACAGAAGATTGCCGCTATCACGAAAACGTTCAGCGATAGTTATAAGAGCCCACTGAGTGTTATCGTCGTAGACAGCTTAGAGCGCTTGCTAGGTCTGCCCGCCGAAACTCCACTGAAATGCCTATTGACCCGTCGAATGCAGATTGGACGTATTTGGGAAATAGATTCTCGAATGCCGTGCTCCAAACACTACTAGTTTTGATTGCAAAGAAACCTCCAAAGGTTTGTATCACTGTCTAGTGTCCCCCTTGACCGGTCCTGAGTGTCTGTACTGCAGGGTCGTCGTCTGCTGGTGCTTGCCACCTCGTCACTGGGTCAACACATTACAGACCTCGGGTTCTCAGAGGTCTTTGATACGTCGATCAAAGTGCCTCCCGTGTCACACTTGGAACAATTGGAAGTCGTTCTCAGATCCGTGGAGTTGTTTGCCGACGAGTTGGAGCTGAGCGGTACGCTCCGCGAGCTGTCTAGTGTCGGGTTCCCGCGGGACGCGTCTGAAGCCACACTATTATCTATTGGAACGGGCACAAGTGGACCGGAAACGCCCACACCACGACCATTATTGGTGGGCATCAAGAAGCTACTGAGCATTATCGAGATGGCGAGACAAGAGCCCAAGAGTGTTGGACAGCGGCTCATGAACGCACTGTTCTAACTGGTATGACCTTTTTTTTTCGTTGCCGTCATTGTCGGACGATGTACACCTAGTTTTCGCTCTCTGGCCAGCCCCGAATGATGGATGATGACCAGACCACCGCAGCGTTTGGGATCTCTGGCACCCACGACGAAGACAGATTGTGGCTTGTGACTCATCTTCGAGTGTGGGCAGTGCACGCGCGACTCTAAACTTGGACACGGTCCCATGGCTCAGCTAGTCACCCACAAGAATCCAGCATCTTATCACGTCTGGATCTGGGCTGGTCCCAGCGTATTTTGAGTGAACGCCACGCCTGCGCGACCCTGGGTGAGATTCCAAAAACGGAATATTATTCCCATGAGTCGATGTTGTGAGGCGCTGATTCAGAGGGGTCCCGGCGGACGACCACTGAGCCTGCTCTGCGTGATCGGTGCTTGACCCGCTTCGCGTTCTGCTCGTCCTCGCATCACCGGCACACACGATCCAATGTCGACCGTAGAGATCATACAGGACCCCCCACATCTCTCCCCGCTACCCCGCTCTGCGTCCCAGCCGAAACCAAAGGGCATCCTCAAGAATGCGGCGCCACAACCCGCCGCACAACAGCAGCAGTCGGTGTCTCTTGTCTCTCGTCGTCGTGTCTCTTCTGATCCCCCCCGTCGTGCATGCAGCAGTCTACAATGGGACGAAGCCAACATTGCGCTGACGGAGATCCAGAAAGATAGCCTCATGAAGATCACGGAACCCAAGACGCCGTACGTGCGATACAATGCAGAGACGGACGAGGTCGAGGGAGGTATGTCTGGTGCTTTTTCTTGTCGTGCGTGGGTGTGACAACTTGCGAACGCTTCTCTTCCCCCCCTCGTATGTATGGCACAGATATACCCGACCTCCATTTGGAAGCTCGTGCTAGCTCTCCGAGCCACTTTGGCCCGAGGGCAGAGTCTCCTACGAGCGTGTTGGCGTCTGGACCGTCCTCGCGTCGCGCGTCGTTGTCAAGCGTGGGCAGGACGTCGTCTGGACGATCGGGGAGTGCCGCGTCAAGCCGAAGCACGTCGTTCAACCTCCCGAACGAAGCACGGGGCGAGATCAGGGAATGCAAGGCGGAGCCGGGCGAAGAGATCGAGGGAGAGGAAATGGACGAGGAAGGTGGGCTGTTTATTTCCTCCTCTCGCACGTCTTTCCTGGGCTGATCTGGATGTGTGTGCATAGCCGCTGCGAAGCATGCTGCGTTCGTCAGGGCGCGCGGACGGCACTACTCGAATGAAGCCAAGGCGATGAAGGTATGGGGTCGCGGTGTCAGCGTGGGTGACCGATTTATCGAATTACACAGCAAGCTCCGTTGTTGATGGACGAAGACGACGACGACGAAACGAGAGCAAACGAGGGCGGAAATGCATACGTGGACGATGCCGAGGCGGACGGCTCGCAGATCCCGGATGACGTCTCGTACCGAGAGGATCTCGTCAACGGCGACGCGCATCGGGTGTAAAGTCGACCGGTCCTGTTTCGTGCGGATATCCCCGTCACTCGGCTGCGTTGGTGATGCGTGCGGAGGCAGTTTGTGGGCTTGTTTGCTTCGGGGTTACGAACTGTCTCATTGCTCGTTTGTTCCATCCATGACGGCTACAGCTTTTTCTTCGTGGTCGAGCGTCCTGCAAAGTGTTTTTCTTTTTATTTGCTTATTCGTATGCACCAGTTCACGTATGCTCGCCCGAGCGGTGTCCTTTCAAGCTGATCTTTATCTGCCCGACATCTCATCCTCACGTGACTGCGATGGCCCGTGAAAATCAATCAGTGCACGATCAGCGCGACCGGAACGAATGCACGCTTTGTGCTAGCTCAAATTTTTACACGACCATCCCCGACTCCGTCCGCGAACGGGCGACGCGCAGGATCCCTCTCGACCCAACCTCAGCGTGCGACCATGACCCCGTCCGACGCCTCAGTCAAAGGCCTCCTTCTCAAAGCGGATCCCGTCGCAGACACGTTCCGGGACGAGGTCAAGTCGTCCCTGGCGCGCGCAGCGCGAACACCGACGCTGGTCGGCATCCTGGGCACGCCCGCCGCGCCCAGCAAGTTCTATTCCGAGTTCACCAGGAAGCAGTGCGACGAGCTCGGGGTGCGGTTCGTCCTCAAGACGGTCGGTTCGGCCGAGAGCGCCGAGCGGGCGGACGGGGACGGCGTCGAGGAGGCGATCATAGAGGCAAACGAGGATGCCGACGTGGACGGCATCATGGTGCGTGTCGCTCGTTTCTGGTGTCATCGTCCTGGACAGTTTGCGAGATCAACGTGCGCGGGGGCGCGTGTGTCTAGGTATATTATCCTATCTATGGAGGACAGCAGGTGCGCGTTCGAATTCGGGTTCGTTGGTTCGCTGATCAGACGTTGGACGGCTGGCAGGATCATTATTTGCAACAAGTGAGGTCGCGCGCGCGGGTCTTCTTCTCGCCTGTTCCTGTCGTTGCTCATCCCGAAACCCGAGATCGTCTCGCCTTTGAAGGACGTCGAGGGCCTTCACTCCAAGTTCCACTACAATCTATACCACAAGTCCGATCGTCGTTTGTTTTTCCATTCAAGCTCACGTAGACGTCCGCGTTGTTCCTTCTCCCAGCATTCGGTTTATAGAACCCGCATCTCTCGTGTCGCCCATCCCTTCGCCAGCGCCGCACGTTCCGGTCAAGGACGACAATCCCCCTCCCGGCATGGTCAAGTCGATCCTCCCATGCACCCCTCTCGGCGTCGTCAAATGCCTCGAATACATCGGCGTCTACAACAAGATCCTCGCCTACGGCGACCGCGCTTATGGGAAGACGGTGACCGTCATTAACCGGTGAGAACGCAAGGCACGTCGCATCGCCCCCCCCGGACTCACACACGTCACTTTTCTGCCGTCATAGATCGGAAGTTGTCGGTCGGCCCCTCGCGGCATTGCTCGCCAACGACGGCGCCCGCGTGTTTTCTGTAGATATTGATTCCATCCAGGTGGGTCACCTCGTTTCAAGAGACCCCGTTCGGAAACGGGAACCCTACCATCTGGACAGGAATACACGAAGCGCCCTCGCACGGAGGCCACCCGGAAATATCTCCCACACCATGCCGCTCATCCGAGCCAGCTGTCGTTGCAAGAATGCCTGGCGCTCTCTGACGTCGTCATTTCGGCCGTCCCGACCGCCGAGTATAAGGTCAAGACAGAATGGCTGAAAGAAGGATGCGTCGCCGTGAACGTGGCGGCCGACAAAAACTTTGAAAAGGACGTCAGGGACAAGGTGCGCTAGGCACCCTCAATGCGGCGAGAGGTCGGGCATCACTTACGCGCACGTTTGACAGGCATCCATCTATATCCCTGCCGTCGGAAAAGTTACCATTCTGATGCTCCTCCGGAACTTGTGAGTGCTTTCATGCCTTATCATGGCGGATGATGCACACTCGTTCCAATTGCTTACAGGATACGTCTTACGCTTTATAAGGCTGTTCCGGCGCCGGCGCTAGTGTCGGCCTGAAAGAGGAGATAATCCGCGGCAGTTCCGATTGCACTACAACCCCAGTATATACACCATTAGAGGGGGGGAATTACCATCGCGACGTGCATTCCACTGGTCAACGAAGTGGATTTGATCCAGGGAGGTAGAACACGCGGGCTAGTGTCTAAAGTCAAGTTGTAAGAATCGATATAATGAAGTCCGTTCAGCTGCTATTTAAGGAGTGCTGCGGTGATGTCTGATGGGTCAATTTTCTTGTGCTGCTCACTAACAGGGAAGTGGGGTGTGACAGGAGTGGCCATTCCTGATCCTTCTGTCGCCAGGAATCGCACACGTTGTCGGTGGAGCTGGCCGGATGTCAACGGACGCGTAGACCAGTCTGCACTAGGATCAGACACGCACCTGAGGAAGCTTTGGAATGATGGCAAGGACGATGAGGGCCGAGAGGTTGACAGCAAACAGCCAAGGGTTGTAATTTGTGTAATGTGTCGAGGCGAGGAAACTAAGACCATTTGTAATTTGTCATGAAAGCGGACGTATAAGGCGGTGGTGGAAACGCACAGTAATATTGGGGCCGTAACCAACCACTTCCGCGCTGGAGTATACTGCGCACCGTCGTCAATCTGCTCCCAGAGCGTGAGGTCGTCGTAAGCGCCGGCATGTAGCTCGCTATGAAATGGGATGCCAGTAACCCAATGAAACATGAGATATGACAGCTGAGGGTACTAAGCTGCCTGTTGAGTGTACGGAGCAGTCCAGACACTCACAGCGAGGTATATCAAGTTGACGAGGGTCCAGCTCAGTTGTTGTGTCATCCCAGGTATGGTGTCGATAATGATCTTGCCCGTGAAGACGAGGACGACGTGAATTAACCATGCGCCTGCGGGGTGGCGTGAGCGCAAGAAAACTCGAGCTGTCCACATCCGCGCACACCTTTTGCGTTGACCCAATTCGCATTGATGTTGAGGTATGCACTTCTGTCAAGTAGCTCTTCGACCCGTCCTCCGACTTCCTCGACCTTGACGATGCTGCCTCGTCTGTTACGCCCCGCGAGGGCTGTGTTCTTGTGTGTTAGAGAGAGCTGTGGCAGCTTGATGGTTGGACTCATGGTGGGGGACTGGGTCAAGTATCGGCTGCTGGTGTGTTTCTGGGCACGCTGGCAGGTCTCAAATAGACGACAAAACATGTACAAACAGTCAATATAGCCACACGTGATACGCATCGCACTGGACTACATTGACAACGACGAGCGCGACGTCGAGCAGGGCCTGCATCTATGCTGCTGCAATGGTGTAACTTGAAACCGCTCGGACCCTCCAACTTGGCTGCCATACGGTTTTCATCTCCATGTCGAGTCCGAGCCGTCAAGATATTCCCAACAGGCGTGAAGCCGTTCGCAAATTGTCCGGACGTTGTCGCGTAGGTTTCTAGTTGGTCGTGTTACATTGATTCTCACGTATTCTGCAGACGTACCGAACCGGATTCGTTCTTCATCGACGTTTACTTTAATGCGCACCTCGTACTAGGGTCACAAGACGGAAAAAGCAAGGTCCGGGCACCCAACGCGCTCATTCCGACCGTGATTGCATACTCGGGTGGGCAGACCGAGTTTTCGATCGACATGGGCGCCGACGCACGTGTTCATCCATGTTCTCATCGCTTCGGACCTGACGACGTCATTTAGTTTGGGACGCGACTGATGATTGTGCGTGGGGACTTTGAATGCGTATCCATGGGCATATACGGAGAAATCGTCACAGACGCAACCGTGCCCACGGCTCCGTACACGCCAGGGGTGTTACAGCTTCCCGAACCCGTCTCCATTTCACCTGCGCTCGATCTTGCAAATGCAGCGGACCCAACTTGTCTAGCGAGACAACTCCTTGGTTTGATCCCAGATGCCCCTTCGCTCAATCTCGTCATTCGCCTCATGTTCTGTTTAAAACCACCCAACGACGATTGGGATCTCCCGGAATTCCCGCACCTGTACTCGGATCTGAACGAAGAGGACATGGATATCGATCTAGACTCTGCATATCGTTGTTTGAGCCGACCAATAGCTGAGGATGTCTCGTTCGAATCTCTACTACGTTTCGCCGAGAAGATCGCAGATGCAATTGGCCCCATGGTCTGCAATGATTTTTTTTTCTGACGGACAAATTTATCGTCTGACGATTTTATTACAAGTGGGACGATTCTCAGGCTTATCTCGTGTCCGGAATATTATGCCGGTCTGCTCCACAAAATCCCCGATTTGCACAGACTTTGATGGTCTGTGTCACCTATGTCAAAAGAGTATCTACACACTGATCCCTACTCTAGCAATTGATCGATTTGGAAAGCGTGTTTGACGTTTCTAATCTGAGCGACGATGACACGATGTACACTTTACTGGACGCCTCCACCAATCCCGACATTTCAGAACTGCTCAATGCAGACTGGTTTAAAGATATACTCCGATCCGTGGAGTCGTTACCCACTGCCCGACGGGAAGTCAAGAAAGGTGCTCGACGACTGACAGCTAGACTACGGGACTGGCAGATATTCGAAGACGCATTATCGAACCCGGAGGGCAACTTTGCGGATGCTTGCTGTTTTCTAAAGGAAATTGGAACCGAAGAGAAATCATTTGGTATCTGGCTGAGTTGCATGACAATGCATGAAGGCCTTTGGGTGAGGGTGCGGGATGGTCCACACCCTAGTGGCAGCCCATTTGGATCATTTTTAGACCACCCACCGTCGGCTATATCCCTTGGTGATTTCCTCGGTTTTGTGAGAGCTTACATTGGCGTAGCATCTGTTCTGGCGGTCTACGCTTGGTCAGATAGTCTTCCAAACGATCACTGTCGGGAACGGACGTTGGGGGTACTAAGACTATGGCAGGACGTTCCAGGCTACCGCGAAGTACACACTCTCGCCAAATGCCCAGGAGTATGTCTGATCACAGTTCCACAGATAGTCAACCATCTTCTCTTACTCCGTCAAATGACCTTCAGGCTGGAATGCATGACGATAGATAACGATCCCCCGGCCCAATCGGGTATTCACGCAGAAAATATCATAGTCAATCTTGTCAATGAACCTCGATGTTACCTCAGCCCGGAATTCGTAAAATGTTTACGATCTTGGCAGCCGTTCTCCTTGACATATATCAGCGAAGAGGAGCGTATCTCGTTACACCGGGCAGCTACAATAGCCGACGACGGAGTGGTTGGCGCGATAGAGGAGCTCGTCCGGACAGATTCTCCATCATTCAACCCGGACCGCATACGAGGGTTGAGAGTCGCTGTTGCCCTTGTGCTTCATGAGCTTGACGAAGATGAAACGGGAGACTGGATCGTCCTAGACACGGCTTGGAGAGGGGGCATACAGGGATTGGTCTTCCACGCCATCGACATCGCATCTTCCATCAGCAAAGAACTCAAGACTCTGTGCTGCCTCAGCGTGACAGAGCCGCGAGAACCAGGAACTGTGGAGCAGCTTCTGTTGCTCGCCACCGAGCTTTTGCCTCTTGTTGTTCGCCTTGAGCCTCTCTCGGTGACCACTAGTCGGTCCATGCGTTGTATCATCGCGGCGGTCGCAGATTTCTTTATCTGTACAGACTTGGTTTTATCGGAAACATCAGTTTCGTCTTCTCTTGTGGCAACTGGAAGGCGCGTTCGACAGACCTGTGTGGATGTTCTTTGCAGGCTTTCCGATTCTCGAGGCATAGACTCCCCAAAGCGGGGGCCTGCACTGTTCCTTCGGACACTCTTCGAACATGGCCTCAAGGTCGATGACATGGATCCAGCTCGCCGTATTCGTCAGGTGGTTGCTCTCGTCGACCGTCTCATGCCTGACGCCGTTCCGGAAGCAGCAGAGTACAACTCAAGATGGGTCTTGTCTGTCGTGCCTCTCATTCTCAACGATCTTGGCGCATTCTTCCGCGCCCTAGATGTCGATGGCAAGCTTGATCTCCTCGGTCGGCTCGTTTCCTTAGATAACGGGACTCTCAATATCGGCGAGTGGCTGTTGGCAGCAGAATTCAAGCATATGGTGGGCGTCGCTAGACGGCTTGGAGCTATGCGAGATCCACACCATACTGTCACGCAGTACGAAGTCAACCTCTACCTTCAGCTCGTTGCCAGGCTCATCGACACGTCGTCTGAGCATTCGGAGATGTGCATCGGTGCAATCTGTACAACACTTGAGGCGAGCCGTGCACTCACGGACACCATCACCTCCATGCTGAGTGCCCGTTTACACTCTGCGTACCTCCTACAAGCCGCACGAATCCTCGTGTCCTCACCGTTGCTCACCGATCCGGCCCTCAGACTCGCACTCGCGTTCACGCTGATTCGAAGCATTTCTGTGTCTGACTTGGCCACCAACATCGGCGAGACGTTTGACAGCGTCCGAACGATGCTGACCAGCGTCAACGAGGCCGAGCTCGCCCTGGACCGACTCTTGTGGGAGTTTGGATACTGCCTCTCGTCCATCGCAGGGTCCGATGACAGCTTCGACTCGCTCGACGTGCAGAGCGTCGTCCGGGCGCTCGACTGGCTCTGCGACAAACTCCCCGGGCCGTCCGACCTGCCCGGCCTCTCGTGGGACAAGTGGGACAAGCTGTGCGAGGTGTTCCAAAACGGGGTGCTGCCGGACATGTACCCTGCGCTCAAGGCGATCAAGGGCAAGCTGACACCGCTGCCCGATTCATCGATTCCGACGACGGCGATCCTGGACGTACGGACGCGCCCGCTGGCGCTGTCGATCGACGCGCTCGGGGAGGTGTTGAGGCCGCCTGCACCGGCGCCGTGCACACCGACGCGGAGGCCGAGGGCACTCGCTGCCGTTGGACGGGACCCGCGGGACATGCTCGGGCTAGTGGCGCTGTCGCCGCCAACGGCTCTGTTGAGGTCGCCGGCTCTGTCCGGGCTCACCAAGACGTACACCAAGAACGATTTCAGGGAGTTGAGGCAGACGCCGTCGGCGAGGCAGAACACGAGTCGGATGCCGAGCATGCATGTGGACGTGCGTCGTCTTTTTTTCCCCTTCTCCCCCCGGCGTGGGGTCGGGATTTTTTATTTTTATTCTTGGCTCACGCATTGCCAAATGGATGGCGTTTAGGAATTCGAGTTTGGTGCGGCCGGAGTCACGTCGTCGCCACTCGTTCGACCGCGAGCCATGTCCGTGTCGATGGATCCTCATACGATGGGCGTCGTGCCGCCGTTTGGTCTCGGAGCGCCGTTTGGCATGGGCTAGATCATGTGTCTTTTTCGCGGGAGGGGATATATTGATTCGCTGCCGCATGTCATGCGGGCATGTCTCTTTTTTTCTTCTGCTTGTATGCTCTCTTGTACTGTGGCTGGGAGCGGACGTGGATCTGCCTTGACGGGGTCCGGTCTAGCATACGGTGATATATATGAGGCGAGGGCCAAATGACATCCACTCGTCGTTGGAAAGACTAATCGAAAAAAACGCGTTTCATCGTACTCGTCATGTGGTACCAAACCAGCCCTTCTTGGTCGAGGGCCAGCGACGACCATGGGCGACGTCACTTGCTTCCTTGGCACTGCAACAGAAAAGAAGGTGCGAGAACGGGAGCTGCACCGTCGAAAAAAGGTGTTCCGCGCGTCGAAAAACCCATGCCGAAACCGTCCATTATCGCCGCATCCGCTTCTTGAACCGCTCCATGACCTAGGAAAACATGAAGATGACGCGCCATCATGTTTGGTACGACCCATCACGCACCAGTTCGTCCGTCGCCATCTGGGGCTTGTCGTGCCGCGGCCTGCGGTCTTCCTGTGGGGGCGGTAGGCCCATTGCTTCCGCCTTGGCCTCGCGCATGATCTCCACGTCCGACTTTTGTTTCATGTGCGGACGATAAACTGTCAAAGAAAGCGTTCGGAGTCGCATCAGAGTGAGTAGGGCGTGAGATTCATCGAGATCGGGAGAAAGAGGAGAGAAGGAAGAGGGGAAAAAGAGAGGGAAGGGGGATACGTACATCGCGTCGCGACGAGGTGTTCCTCGTCCGTATTCACCTTTTTGCGCTCTTTGCGTTCCTCAGCAACTTGCCGCTTCGCCTTCTCTGTTTCCGCAATGTTTCTGAGTCGCGTGCTACCCGAAAAGAAAAAAAAAGGCACGAGAGGCGTCGCGCATCGTCAGCACAAGACGAGATAGCGCTAGTGTTTCAAACGGACGGCGTCCAGAAAAAAAGAACGGGGAGGACGTACTCCATGCCCAGATCGACCTCCGGTATAGCCGTCAACATCGCTAGACTGTTGGTCACACTCCCCTCGTCGGTCGCCTTCTTCTCCGTCTTCCACCGCTCCGAGAGCGCGAACTCATCATTGGCCTCGCCAGACGATGGCTCCGACGCGTCCTGTTGCTGGCGTCGGACTCTGAGGTTCTCCTCGATGTACGCCATCCTGCCGTCGTGTGCAACATGGGTGAGTCGACGCAAACGAACCGACCCCCCGGCGCGAAGGAGAAAAAAGTGGACGCACATGTGTTTGTCGACGTCGAGCGTGTTCGTCTGCTGCGTAAAGTTGTTCGTCCGAACCGCGCGTCTCGCCTTGGCCTCCGCGTCCGTCTGCTCGCTGACACGCGCGCACGAGCACACCCAAGAAACGAGCACACGCACGAGTCATGTCGGTCGGTCGGTCGGTCAATCGGTCAGTCGTCGTTCGTCCTCGCGCGCACCAAAACACAGGAAGGGTGCGTTGCCCACTCACTCGGTTTCGGTGTTCCCACCCGCATGTCCTTTCCCGCCTGTGCCCCCCGCGCCGGCGCTCAGCCCACCACCGTCACCGTCACCGTCCCCGATCTCGTCCCCATCTGCACCCTCGGCAGCGCGCCATCGTCGTTTCTTCCTGGCGTCCCCGCTCGACAGCTTGTGCACGTCAATACCCTGTCTTGTCTTGCGCAACCGCATCAGGTCGAGCAGTTCCGAGAGCCTATCCACAACGCGCCCCAAACCCACGACGAAGAACGCGATGGGCATCCGTACACTTGGAAAAAAAAAAAAGACACGCACGGAGGAGGCTTGTCCTCGCCATCGTCCTCGTCAACGCCAACGTCGACAACGCGGTCTTCTGTGTCTGGAGATCGTTCGCGTACGCGGGGCTGTGGTCGAGTTCGCCTCTTGATCATGGGCAAAGCAGCGAATACAGTGTTATGTAAGCTAGCTAACTGCAATTCGCCTGGTTCCTTGGTTGGGCATACATAAAAAAAGTGGAGGTCTATCAAGAATTAAATAGATTGTACTGATCCTTCCCCACCCGCGACCGCGACGCTAGCGCTGCTCTCGCTCCTGTTTTCCATCATGACTGGCGTAGCAGCCGCCGCTGCCGTCGTCGCGCGCTGCAGCTCTTCCGGCGTCGGAAATGCGATCGTCGGGACCCCAATCGGTGGCGACGCATGCCGGGACAGCAACGACTCTGGTGCACGCAATCCACCCCGTCTCAGACGTGGTGCCTGAAAACGTTCCTCGCCCGACTCTTCTGCTCCGTCCAGCCGATCAGGCGGGTTCGTTTGCCACCCCGAATGAATTGGCAAGTACCAGTTGTCCAGCATGCCCGTCGACGATCGCGAGGCCGGTATGGCATCCAACCGACGTGTCCGCCCAAAGGGGAAGAACCGCCGTGCCTGTGCAGACGAGGTGCGCTGAGGCCCCTCGGGGCTAGTGGCAGATGGAGGCTCCGGTCGCGCATTGTGGTCTTCGTCTTGCGCGACTTGCCGGGTGGAGTTACGCCGTGCGGCGGTAAACTCGCTAAAATCGGAAATTCTGCTACGCCCAGGGCGACGAAGGGAGGGCTGCCTCGATAGCGTCGAGTGCAGGATCCCGCCCGAGGATGAAAGTGGCCACGCACTCGTCCTCGGTGGCGGCGAAGCGTCGACAAGCGGAGGTAGTACCCTGTCGGTCGCCACATCGGGTGGAGGCACTGACGGCATTGGGGGGGAGGTGTGAGGACCGAAAAAGTAAGGCGCCGAAGAACTCGACCAACTGTGTTGAGGGCGATACGCATCGTACAAGTCCGTGTTGAGGCGGCTGCCTTCGATGACGGGCATAAACGTGCTGTACGGGACCAACTCGTCGTCATCGTCGTCCATGTCGAGTTCGTCCGGGGGTTGTGAGAGATAGTCGGAAAGGTCTACACCCCGCCGGGAACCGATCGCGCGGCCAGGGACACGTTCACGATAGACGGAGGCAGGACTGGACAGTTTACGGAGGGACCGCGCGGTGCGATCCCCAATGAGACCACGATCGGCGGCGTGGTGGCGATAGCGGCGTTCTGCAACCTCCTGTGTGGCGTCGTGGGCTGGGAACGTGACGAGCGTCCGCGTGGGGACATACCTTGACGAGGACTTCGATGAGAGATGTGGTAAAGGAGTCGCCGCGGTCGAGGTCTTCCACGAACGCCTCGTAGGTAATCGAGGGCTCCACTTTTTCGAGCCTGGCACGTTTGATGGCGCCGGAGCTAGGGCGGAAATTGGTTACGGGTTGTGTACGGAAAGGAGACGGGAGGCATACACCAGGCTCCTCATTTTCGCGCCGAGGACATGATCATAGTGTTCCGACGTCCTGGAAGGCGTGCACGGGTGAGCAGGCAGCACGGCGGACGATAAGATAGCGAGCAGCGTGCCATTTGCCCATGTTTTTATGTACGCTCGAGGACGGGGTGAGTGCAACGAGGCAGATGTCGGGAGAGTGCCCGTGAGAAATTTCCCGGTCGTCAACGACGTTGTTGTGGCATGTTTGGCTCCGTCTGTACTGTGCTGGTAGTAAATTAATGTACAGCTCTGATCAGCGTCCTCATCCGTCGTCGGCCCCACCGGGACTCCCGTTCGCCTTGGGCAGCGCAGGCGCAGCTGCAGCCGCACGGGACGCAGCCGCACTCGCCCCCGCCCGGTCCTTGGAGCTCAGCAGGCTCTGGAAAAAGTTTTGCAACACCTCGTGCTGCGTCTGGCCGCCCGTCGAGCTCTGCGACGAACTCAAGCTCGACGACGCCGGGGCGCGACCGGCACTCGATGCCCCCCCACTGCCCACTGCAGACAGCCCAGACGTCGGCCGCGTACCTCCCCTCGATAGACGTCGCGATGCATCCCCGTTCACGCTCGCACTCAGCCCACTGCCACCGCCCAAACCGGTCTCCATGTCCGCGAGCGCCTTCTCGACGCTTGGCATGCTGAAGCTGCTGCTCCCAAGCGGCCCAACGATACCAGCCATCGCACTTTCGGAGGGGTTTCGAAACGCACCCCGTGGATCCCGGTCCGGCTTTTTCGAGTTTTCGTCGTAGTGTTTCGCGAGGAATGCTTGTTCCGCCATCGGGGCATTGAATGGCGGCAGTGGCGGTGGCTGTGGCCCGAAAATGAAGCAGACACACTCCACCTCTGATGTGATGCTCACCTTTGCGCCTTGATCGGGTACTAGTGCGCGGTACAACCGCTGTGCTCCGTTTGGAACTTCCGCCTCTGACCCATCTCCGAGATTTGCATCCCATGCTTCGCCCCAAACCCGCGCCTCGAACCCTTCCCGTAGGACACCAATCTTTCCCCAGCTATCCCAGCCAGCGGGCACGACGATGCGGTCACGGTCGAGCGTGTTCGGTCTGTGATGGAATACAAACGGATTACGCACAGGCGCGGGTGCCTCTGTCCCGGCGGACACACCGACGGACGGCACTGGAGGCGTGAACAAGAGATGCAGGGCATACTGTCGAAGCACGCTGAGTGTGCTTGGCTGTGGCGTCGTGTAGAACAGCGCGGCGCCGTCTGGCCCGAGATGGGTGATCACGACGCGAATGCACAATGGGCGGCTCACATTTTAGGCAAATCGTCCGAAGGACTTGCATGATGCCATCCGTGCGCTCTTCCCATTCGCCCCCTTTGCCTTTGACCATGGCTCCCATGCCTGACGCGCCCGCTCCGACGAGGTCGCTTCCCTCGTCGATCAAATCGGCCCTTGTGCAGACGACGACGATCGGCACTCCGGCTGAATTGTGCGTGAGCGTGCCAGGTCCCAGTGGCAATACCGTGCTCGAAGTCAGGTTCGACGTTGCGGGCAGCGCGTCGGCAGATGGCTCCGTGTAATGCTGGAAATGTGCCTGTACTAGTCGACGTTTCCGATCGGGCTCAACACAATGAAAAAAAGGACACACATCGTTCACGGTTCTCCTCTCTGACGATTTCCACCTCTCGAGAGCCGTCGCCCGTGGCCCAGAGTTCGACCCATCTGAGCCACGTCTGCAGATCGTCCATGAACGTCCACGGACGGGTCCAGTCTAACACGATCATGACGAGCGTGTGGGGGAGCGCCGTCCTCGGGGGCAAGAAATGGGGCAGCAGGGCGGTGTAGGCCCGCGCGTCCGAGGGCACCGTGTACACGGACAGACGCGCCAGCGTGTCTGGCGAAAGGTTTCAACAAGGCGACGGCGCCTGGTGCACGGTGCACGCACCTTCGTCCGCCTCGTCCCGGACGTCGGCCCAGTCATAGCCCAGCGCAAAGTCGGAGCGCGATGCGTCGCTGCTGTCGTCGGCCAAGACGGGCCTCTGGAGGAGCGCAGACGCGAGGAGGGACTTGCCCGAGGAGGGTGGGCCGAGCAGGAGGACTTGCTTGGAGGGAATCAAGCGCGTGGACGAGACCGAGTCGAGGATGGACGACCAAAGATCCTGCGGCGGCGCGTCTGGCGTGGACGGCCGCGAGTCCTGCAGCGTCATGGTGCAGTGCCAATGAATTCAAACTCCGAAACGGCGGCCAGACGGCGACCGACGACGCGCCGGGACGACTCGGACGATCAGCCATGTCTCTTGCCGTCGCCGCCGCCGTGCCGGAGCACACGCTCGCCGAGTCGGCACGCGCGCGCTCGATCGACATTTGCGGCTGGCACATCGCCGCCGCGACGCACCCGATCTCGAACGCGGCCGAGTGCGACGCCCTCCAGGCCGCGCTCGGCTTCCCCCTCCCGGAGATGACCTTTGGCAGCAACCGTCTCGCCCTCCTCCACCGCCCCTCTGGCTGGGCGCTCACCCTCGACACCAAAGGCGCCCTCGCCCGTGTCAGGGCCGGCGAGCTCGGCGAGGGCGACGGCGGCGTCAAGGTCGGCTATGCCGACGCCTGGCTCAAGAGCCGGTGAGGACCCCCCACGCTCGTCCGCGCCGTCTCCTGAGATGATCGCCAGCACAGATCCCGGCACGGCGCTCCCCCTGCCCACCACCGTCGCCGCGAAGCCGTACGACTGGACGTACACAACGACCTACCCCGGCCACCACCCCGGCCCGGACGACGGCCCGCCCGACGCGGAGATCTGGTCAGACCCCGACCCCGACGACCCCGCGCACGCCATTCCCCTCTCCGAGCTCACCAGACCAGACCCGATCCTGTTCTACGCCGAGGTGCCCCTCTTTGAAGACGAGCTGCACGACAACGGGTCGTCCCACCTCCTCGTCCGAATCGTCCGTCTCTCTGCATTTTTTCTCTTGTTCGTGTCTCCTCACACACGCCTTTTCATGCAGCGCGTCATGCCGACGTGCATCTTCATTCTCGCCCGATTCACATTGCGCGTCGACAACGTCCTCTTTCGGATACACGACACCCGGATATTCCACGCGTTCGCGTCGTCCGGCGTGCCCATCGTCGTACGACAGCTCAGCGGATGGGAGGCGCCGTACGACCGGGTCAAACGCGTACGTGCACTTTATTGCCGCGCGTGGACGATTGTATCTCACATACGAGCGGCACGACGCAGCAACTGCCTAGACGCACCGACCTGACGCCACTCACGGACGTCAACTTCATCGCCCAGGTCCTCACAGGAATGCCACCCGAAGCGAGTCAAAACGTCGGCGCCGGCACACGATGGAGGGGACTGGGCACAAAGGTGCAAGTGGCAAAGCTGACCTCTAAAGCCTAGCTAGAGAGACGAGGGGTGATAGTACGAGCGCGCACACGCTGTACGATAATCTTTTCAAGACTTTCGAAGCAGATCTTCGAGCATCTGTCTCGCATCACCCGCCCTGACTCTGCCCCCACTCAGTTGCATCACTTTGCCCATGATTCGGTTCATGACCTTGACGTTCCCGTTTCTCACCTTCGCGACCTCTTCGGGAAGTGCCTCGATCGCCTCCAGACACCACTTCCTCAACAGCACCCCGTCGCCGTCAGACACCGCCAACAGGCCCAACTCTTCCGCCAACATCAGAGGGGGTGCAGTCGAGCGCGAGCTGACCATGTGACGCAGCAGCGTCTTGCCCGACGTCCCTAGAAATCAATCCATATTCATCGCACGGGCAAACAGCGCCTACAGCATGCACACGCACCCGTCACCTTTCCGCCGTGTACCATGTCCACCAGCTCGCCCATTTGCTTCACACTGACAGGGTTCTCGCTAAATGTCTCTCTTCGTGCTGCGAGCTGACCGAGTAGCTCGTGTATCATCCTGAACAACCATTTAGATTGTCGAGGGCGTTGACCTCAAAAAAAGTGTCAGCAACGTACCAGTTCACGGCTGCCTTCGCCGATCGCCCTTGAGCGAGGCGATCAAAGTACTGGACGGCCCCTCGAGCGGGTTCTCCGTCAAACCGCACCTCGCGGCCGGCGTCCACAGCCATGAGCACCTCCGCTTCTTGCTCTGTCAGTCCCATGCCCATCAATCGCGCACGCGTCTCTCGAGGGAGTTCTGGCATGCTTTTCCGAACGCGATCAATGTACTCCTAAAACACACGAGCTGAATGCATGACGAATGCAAAGGAAAAGGGAGAGACGAACGGAAGACAGGAGAAGCGGCGGCAAATTGGGGTCAGGCATGTACCTATAGTCCGGAGAGTCCTCCTTACTTCTCAGTTTGAACGTCTCTGCCTTGGCCTCGTCAAACCCGCGGGTCTCTTGGGGAATGGGTCGACCACGCTCGAGAAGGTCGATATGACGAAAGACTTCGGATGCTAGGCAACGTTGCAACGACCTAGTCTGGAACGGGAACAAAAGGGGGCATACTGATGGCGACCATCATGAACTTGACGCTGTTCAGGTTCTTGATCTCGCACCGCGTCCCCAGGGGATGTCCATGTCTGTTCACGGACACGTTCGCGTCACATCTGAGTGAGCCCTAATAGACCCATCAGCCAGATGGGAGAGGACGCGTAAAACGTACTCACGAGTTCCATGCTGCCATCGCTAGCCCCCACGGCCCTCAGCATAGCTTGCAGTGTGCGAACATAATCGCCCGCCTCTTCCGGTGACCTAGACACACGAAAAGGAAACGTCTTGTTTTCAACAACAGAACCCGTCGCCATACGCCAAGACGGACCTCATATCCGGTTCAGAAACGATTTCCATCAGCCCTGAACCCGCACGGTTGAGGTCGACCTGCGTGACGCGGCGACGCGCGTCGAACACCGATTTTGCCGTATCCTAAAGGCGATGGGGGACAGAGGGACGGTAAGAATCGATGCCTGGACGCATCGAGAACGTGTTGCAGACCTGTTCCAGCTGTACCTGGGTGATGCCGACCCGGACGCCGCCCCGCGAGAGATCCAAGTGGCCGCCCTTCGCCAGCGGTGCTAACGAACGCGCATGTACAGGCCGTTCCCATACGTCAACATGTATGCTCCACACTCACCATAGCGTTGCGTGATTTGGTACCCGGCCGGCAGGTCAGCGTAGAAATAGTGTTTCCTGTCAAACGCAGAGCGCGCCTGGACGTTTGCGTTGAGTGCAATCGCAGCTCGGACAGCGAGCTCGACACATTTAGGATTCAGCGTCTGCACGCGTCCATGCATGAGGGCTAGACGGGGACAAGCCTGGTAGGGAGAAACACGCACAGGGAGCGTCCCCGGGAACGCGGCATCGTGCAAGGCGACGAACGAGTTGGGTCTCTCGCCGGGGTTGCACGTCAGCGCGTCTACAGCGACAGAACGGGGGGAGGATGTCAACGGTGTCTGGCGCAGCTACCAGCCCGGTCAGAACGTGGTGACTAACCTGAAAACAGTTTTCGGCGCGACTTGATCTGCGCGTGGACTTCGATGCCTACAACGACTTCCCAACCGGGCCACCGTTTGTCGTCGTCGCGTACTGCGCGTTCTCGGTGCAGATGTCGGAGGGTGCGCGGTCGCCAGAGCTGTTGCAACTGCTGTACCCGCCACGGACACTGGCGGATAACCATCAAGGAGACTTTCCATTCCCGGAAAATGTTGTTCGCCCGGAACCTTGTCCAAGAACTTACTGCATGTCCACAGCCAGCCATGGCCACCTGAAGCTGGGCTTGCAGCTGCGGTTCATACTACTACATGTGGCCGGTCAACTCGGCAGTGGATGGATAACATTTCCGACCTGCCTACTATCCCGACGCCCAGCACGACAGCGACTTGTTCGCAACAGGACGCTGCAGGGACCATCCCTGCTTTCGCCGGGAAGGATATCTCATTCGATTGATGGGATCTCTGTGCTCTAGCTCCACGCGCGGCGATGGGTTTTGCGATGGTGAACTGCCATTGGGGCTGCCATCACCGCCCACTTGCAGTCGGCATCTTTTCATGTCGAACCCAACAGCATCCTGTTCATAGCGCCCTCTCCCAGGACTCTCATCAGTTGCTTCAGATGGAGGTCCCCGAAACGTGCACATACGCCTACAATCTTTCTGTAGGCAATACTCGCCTGCGAGTCATCATCCTGTGAGCTTTGTCATGACAGTCCGAGAACGAGTCTTTCATCGGCGCTCTCAGGGTAGAGTCAGACCTAGAGTCGGACAGAGAAAACTACTACACCTTCACGCTTTCCATTAAAATTGGTCCCGTCGAACGCACCATTGCTAAGCCCGTCACGATGATCCTCTCCATAGATCCTAGCAGATTGGACTTTGTCGTCTTGTAAACAATAGCGCTCGCCGCTTCCTTGCGGTATTCAAACAGCCACAACTGATGATAATCCCTCCCTCCCCTCTGAACAGCGCATTCCTACCGAGGTCCAGCCTCCCGGTCGGTTGTCTGCACTACCTCCGCG
Organism: Boletellus aff. lepidospora; assembly: GCA_038094175.1. Taxonomy (NCBI): domain Eukaryota; kingdom Fungi; phylum Basidiomycota; class Agaricomycetes; order Boletales; family Boletaceae; genus Boletellus; species Boletellus aff. lepidospora. The sequence goes on from JBBPTT010000030.1 coordinate 66,525, forward strand.
TCTGGCTACGCGCGGCCGGCATCGATCACCGCCTGTTTGGCGAAAAAGACCTCTGGTTCGGCAGAGACCCCGATTTTAGTGCCATCCCCGACGCCTCGTTCGCCGCTCTCCGTAACGTCACCCAAGACATGTCAATCTACCAGGGCACCGTGGGCCGTGCGCCCGTCAGCTTTATCCTTAGGTCTTGTTTTCCTCCCCCTGTCGGCGAGTAAACTGACGCCCGTTTGCTGATGATCCCCACAGATGGATCCAAGTGGAGTCCTCCGTGTACGCGCTCTCGCTCGCTTACGAGGCGGGCGGTGTAGGCAAGACGCTCTTTGAAGGCTACCGCCTCCGGCTCGCATGCGCTCCCCACGCGCTCTCGTTTCTCATCTAGCGAGTCCCCCTTTTCTCTTGCTCGTTTCTATGGACGCTCACACGACGTACTCGACGGGCGTGCGATTAAAACCATGCATACACGCGCGCAAAGCAGTTCGATTCCCGTCCCGTCGACGCCTTCCGGTAGTGCCCATCGACTCCGTCTCTGGCTCCGTCTCCGAGTGCCCACCTGCGCCCACCCGGGTCCCGGGGATCTCGACCTCAGCCCCGGCGCCGACCCCGACGCCCGCCTGACGGGCCCGTCCCACGTCTACCACCGACTCTGGAAATCGGACGATTTCAGGATCGGTGGGCGTCTCGACTTTGAGTCGGTCGCTTCCAACGCTGGACGTGGACGTGGGGACGACAGCGTCGTCTTCGCGACGCGGGCGGGCACGGTGGTGACGCCTGGGCGCACCACGGTCCAGGATATCGTCGACGACCACGACGAAGGACTCTCTACGTCCGTCGCCGAATGACTGAGGCGGAGACGACGAGGAGCGGTGGCGGGTACTTTGATCTGATTATGCACACACCGCTAGCACATGCACGCGTCACGTCTGCAGAACACGCATTTTTATAGTTGATACGTAAATTACGATACACTTCAGCTTTTTTGTTTTTGGAAACTATGGAAGAAAAAGAAAACCCGGCGCGAGGGGGAGAACAACCAGCGCCGTGAACATAAACGATGGTGGCATGCTGTTTTTTGTTTGTGGTTTTCGAAAAACAAGATCATAGGCGAACCAAGCAGAACGAGGGAAAAAAAAGTCTGGGTGGAACGAGGACAACAAGTAGAGGAACGGAGAAAGACAGAACCGTCGTCCCTGCTGAATGCCGATCCCCCAATGGTCATGATCGTGTCTCGGACCGCTGTACGCCGTGCAATTCCATGTAATTATGCCTCGTTTTCGCGGGGGGAAATCCTGTTGGGAGAGGAAAATAAATAAATCCAAGGAACAAAAAAAGGAAACAGAGCAATGGTGCGAGGCTGTAGGGAGATCGTGTGGACCGGGATCCCTTAAAGTCCCGAAATTCTGCATCGAAGCAATGAACCAGTGGCCGACGGGCAAAAACACTAGGTAAGGGCCTCTTCGGAGGTACGAGCTCGTGAGCAGCCCATGAACAGGTCCACCGCCGCGGATGTCGTCGTGCATTCTATCGAGCCGCCACAGCTCCCGCAGGTAGCGCTGGGTTATCACGTAGAGGGAGTTGGGGCGCCTTAACTATTCGTTCGGTTGATGGTACATGCACAAGTTCTCGGTCTTTGAGGCTTTGCGGGGCTGGCGCTGGGCTCAGTGACAACCCTGGAATTCCACCATCGTCTTCGTCTTTTGGCGCGGCGGTGACTGGCATCTCGGACCTGCTGGACACGCAATGCTGCGGGATCAGTTTTGCCCAACACGAAAAACAGGATACAGACCGTCGCTTCTTGTTGGGCATATCAGGAGATGTATGGTTCGATTTGCCCGGTCCCTTCATATGGCACGGTCAGCGACGATCAACAGGATCCAGGGACATCAGAAGGAAACGACCAAGTATCGAACACGCACCTTGCCTGTTTTGGACCGCTTCAATGGTGGCCTGGGCTGTCGTTCACCTTCATCGAAAACGTAATCCGGCAAGGCAGAACTATATGAAAAATGTGCGTGTGAAGAACATGCGTCCCATGCAACCCCTTGCCTCAAATACCTTCTGACGTTTCGAACAAAGATACCCATTTGAGATTCGTCATACTTCTCCCACATCTTGACTAGCTTTGTGAACTCGGTGGTAGGGTATGATATATCCAATTTTCTTGTGCCAACGGAACCAGCTTCAAGAGGACATCAGAACGGTATTCCGGTACGCTTGGTGGAATCGTAGGCATACTTGGTCTTGGCTCGACAAGGAGACCAATGTAAAACGTCGTCGAGTACACGGTGCTGGCATCCTCAATCCCTTCAATGTCGGCCTTCGACCGCTTCGCTATTGCATCTGAGATTTGCCCTTGTGCCACTTGGCACACTTCCTCTCGCGATGCGCAGTGGGACACTTGCTCGAAACCTTTGATGAACGGATGAGACAGGGTGAGAGAGTCAACGTATTCAAGCTTCATGACAAGTTGTCGTATTCGTGATTCAACGGTCCCTGCCCTGGAAAGAAAGTGCAGAATGTCTACACACAACTTGATACAACTTACCATTTAATTTGGAGTTCAGCATCGCCCGTGGACGCTATAACTTGTAGATAATATCGGTACTTGTGGAAGAAGTCGTGCTTGGTAAAAAGTTCGGACCAAGTTGCAGTCCCGACGATGACTCGATCCACAATGTCGGCACCTTGTGAGGCTTGTTCAGTGGTTCAACGATGTAGGCGGGGCTGGCGGTCACCTTTCTTAAACTCTTCGGTGACGATCATTTGCGTCGAGGCTGTAACGTTATGAGTGGCACACATCGCAGGATAAGCAGGCGTAATGATGGGCATTCTATGTGACCGATCTGCGGGATACAACTAGATAATGTAAATTCAACCAGGTGTTGAGAAGAACTGGCTGAGCGCATACTTTCGGATTCCACACTCGAACTTGTAAAGGCCCTTCTTCAATTTGCTTCAACAGTACGGGCTGCGGCCAGGACCTGTTCTTTCGTTGTATCAGCTCAACAGGTGAGATGTGATGCGGCATACCACTGATACATGATAATGAAGAATCTGCTGACTATTGCACCAGCAGTCGCGTTGGGATATAATTGGCATACACGAGCGACGAGTATGGCCCAGGCAACACCACCAAAGAACCCATTCACGTTGGAATAGATAGCTCTCCCTGAGATCCGCTATGAGTGGCGTGAATGAAGAAGAGGATTGACACTCACTTTGAGCCCAAAGTTTAATGCATCGCAACGAGTCCCGGTAAACCTGGACGTTAGGTACCAAACGCAAGATCTCGTCGTTCACTCTCGAACCTAGACTCCACTCAATCCGAGTTCAAGGTGCCAAGTTGACAAGGTACGCCACCGTTCAGACTCCGCACACATCGCTCATCCAAGTTCCGCAATAGATTGTCGTCCTTTAATGATAGGTCGTCTGGTATGGATGACAGCGCTAACCGCGCCATCAAGAAATCCAGAGGAATGCCAGAAATCTTTGTTTTTACGATGGGAACATACGCTTCGGGAACACCCTGGGATGGAAACGCTCAGTCAGGGACAGGAGGTACAATCCAACAAACGGATGCGCTCACCGAAACCTCGGTCACACCCTCCATTTCTCGTAGCATGTCCTCGAACACGTCGAAGAAATCCTCACGGGATACATGTTTCGGGACTACACAAAGGGTATCGATATCGGAGCTAGGTCCGTGCACACCCAAGCGATATGAGCCAAACGTGAAAATCTTGCCCCCGGCCGCACTCGCAGCCGACTCGGATAGGCCACGCTTCAGAGAAACCTGGTACACAAACTTTTTGACGAGCGCAGCAACACGCCCAAGGACTGCCTCCCTGCAAAAAAAAAGTCAAGATGTCTCAGCACTCTTCGTTCGGTTGCAGTTGGCTCTTCCAAGGGGACAGTTGAGTCGGGGGAAATCTTGATCGTACCTCGTCCGAGCTTCCTCTACGCTTTCAAAGGTGTTCTGATTTCGCAGTTCTTCCATGAGCGTTGAGGTGACCTCCTTCTCTCGTTCTGTGGATTCGGCCGTTGAGATGGGCGCAGTCACGCCAAGATACCTAACGACGAGCAGGGTTAGCTATGCACACGAGAAAAGTGAGAGCTGCCAGAGCTGTGGATGCGAGTTACCCTTTCTCAGTCGTCATTTTGGATGCGGGGTTGAAAAGACAGCCAAAGCAAACTTGGAGGGGCGTAAGCAAGTAGTGTTCGGTCGCTGGTAGGTGAGGACTTGTTTGCCGCGCCACCGGGCATTGCTTAGTCATCACACCTACTCCGACTATCAATCAAGTCGACGACTGCCGCACGACAACACCCACAGCTTTGCACAAGACTGACTAAACCCACTGTATTTTGTGAACAAGAAACAGACGGCATTCACCCAAAACAACACTGCGAGCTGATCTCAACAAAGCAGCAGCTCAACCCAGTGTTTTTTTCCTATCAATCACGGGGCCAATGTCCAATGGCGTGATCCTTGGTGGGTGGAGCTGCTACTGAGCCGTGTTTGAAAATTTCCCCCACGTTGTTGGCTAATTTTGCTGCGCCCAGGCGGGACAGGGCAGAGTCTCCGCACACTCCAGATGGAGTAACTTCAGCCGAACACTGAACCTTGTCTTGAACCTATTCACTAGCTCTGCCTGAGTGACGAAATAGTACTCTTCTGTATATTTCATTCCTTCGTGCAGCGCAACACCCTCGAGTCCAGTATACCTTGCGAGTTTGGTGTCAAGGACTTACCGTATCATGCCATGTCCCTGGCATCAAGACAATTAAGTCATGGGTGAGATACTTGTTGCCTTTATCTTTGGACAAGCGGCTCGTTATCGTGCAGCGGTTGTCCCACTATAGACTAGCTCTACGTCACACGCTTAGACACGGCCATCGAGAGACAATTGGGGCCCTGTGTCGCCTTGTGTCCGCAGCTGGGCGAGGCATCGATCTCGTTGGTACTTGTGACACTTGTTTTCGACAGCATGACTCAGTCCGTTTCCCTTTACCAATCACTTTACTCATGTTGCCACAAAAGCCTACGGGAGAGCCAACCTGATCCGTTTGTCGTCCCGCCTCTCGGTACCATGATCTCCCCCATCTTCGCCCCCCAGCCTCCGGCCAGTGTCCGCGTTATGCGGTTCGGTCTTTGCCGCGTTCACCACGGGGGTGGGCTGTACGCGGAAGTAGGGCTGAGCAAGCCAGTGCGGAAGAAACTTGAGCCCGGTCGTAGGCTCAAATTTAACCAACTCCTCCACCGGGAGACTCTCTGCATCCCTTGCATCTCGCTGAGATCACGAGCATGAACCGGATGGGAAAAATAAAGAATAAAAAAATCAGCCATGCTCGATCACACGCACGATGGCCAGGAAGTGCTCACGTCCATACGCCTCTTCATTTCCCGTACTATTTCCACATACCGTTCCGCCGACCGTGGACCCCGAATGTGGCTCAACTCGTCTCGCAAGTCGGTCTCCCGAGCAAGAGCAGGTCGGAGCAACTTAAACAAGTGGCCCTTGACTGCGCTCAGCGACGTCGGCGTTTTGAGACCTTGCACGATCTCCAGGTATTCGAGCGCCAGATCCGCGTGCGGGAGATGTAGTCCTGTATCAAATCCCTGTCTTCCGCCCGTACTAACACCCACGTCTGCCGACGCGAACAATGCCGGATTATACAGTTGTCCTTCTGCTGACATCACCGCGTCCGCGCCTGTCTCCGCCAAACACCGCTCGATATCAGAATGATAGAGGATGTTGCCGTTGGCAAACACGGGCACAGAAACCGCCGCTTTGACCGCGCGTATCTTTGCCCAGTCAGCCAGGCCAGCGTTTTGGCCACGTTGCTCGCGAAGACGGCCGTGGCAGGTCAGTATTTGGGCACCAGCGCGTTCCAGCATGCGTGCGTATTCGACCGTCTTGCTGATCGTCGGAAACACGCGGAACTTGGCTGTGACGGGCACTCTGAGCTCTTGATGAAGAGTGTTGACTGTACGCATACATACACACACACATATGTTGGGGGAACGAACGACAAGTCAGAAAGGGAGAAAAAAGGCGCTGTGTAGGAGCAAGGGAAAGGACTTGACTGACTCAACCTATAAATCAGATCCCAGTCTTCCATCAGAAACGCCCCATAGCGTCCCGATCGCGCAATCTCTTGTGGGCACCCCAAATTCAGGTCGACCGCATCGCAGTGGGCTTGGAGCACCAGCGCAGACTCGAGGAGTTGTTCGGGGTCGTTGGCACAGAACTGAACGATGAGTGGACGGTCGGCAAGCCCGCCTTCTTCGCCAAGGGTGAGATCAAAGAATTTATCGCGGTGGCCTTTTTTTCCTTTATGAATGCAGAACATCTAGAGCAACATCAGACATCGCGCACGTCAAAACGTGGTACAAGCGTGGGCGAACAGCACCCACGCAAAAAGAAACGTGGATTCACCTTGGCATTGATCATTGGAGTGTACACAAGCTACAACGTTTTGCGTGCTCGAATAGGCGGAAGAGGGGGGAAAAACAGGAGCCAATACGCACCTGTGCGCCATACCGCCGTGCCAAGATCCGCCATGGCTACTTTACCGTCGTCGGACACCGATGACGAGGACAACGATGAATGCCAATTAATCATGAAACGAGGTGCGACGCATGACGCACCAGCTCGCTCTGGTCAACCATGGGTGCGACAACGTATTTTGGACTCCCGAGCACCGTCCTGTAGAAGTCGTACCCCGAAAGTTTTTGAGATGGCGGTCCCGGTCTCTGTATTGGTGGCGACGGGGGCCCAGCAGCGAGGGCTGTCATACTGTAGAAACGATGGCGTATTGTGAAGTGCACGCTAGTGAAATCGGAGGAGCGAGTGATACATCGCAGACAAGCTCGGAGCCGGATGTGTGTGTACATCCGACAGCAATTTTGGGATAGAAGTAATAGCACCACACAGATCTCAGGCATTACATACACCCAAATCATGATCAATCGCTATAGTCCATGAAATAACGAAAAACAAGAGCCCAAGTGCAAAGGACAGAGCGTCAGCTGGTTCTAAGTAAATGGCTGAACGAAGCTCGCGGAGCGTCCTGAGAGCAACCTAGCTGCGGGCGATCATTCCAACATCCTTTTTCGCACAAACCAAGCTATGACGGCTAGGAAGGACACTGCTGGCACGACGACAACGACGGAAAACCTGTTGTCGGGCCAGCCAGGCACGAGAGGCCCGACCAGGGAGGTATTCAGCTTAAAACTTCTCCTGCTAAAGGGCCAGTGATTACCACCCGCAGGAGGCACGATGCACGTTAGCGAGCTAGAGTTCTCGGTCCCAGCAATGTGCACAAAGTTCGACTGCATCACAGAGCGTTGCACGTTGCCCGAGTCGATAACGAACGCAGTGGGAGACGGAATGTCATCAGTGCAATTCGGGCCGCGCATACCAATGAAGGACGTGTTGCCCGCCAGCACATTATTCTGGACAGTGAAATTTTTGGCTGAGCTCACGGCAATGCCATAACCAAACGCTCCCGTGAGCCGGTTATCTTGCACCATTCCTCCAAAGCTGACATTGTTGATGTACTCGTTACCGAACCAAGTACGGGGGCCGATAGCGATACCGACTCTAAACCAATTTATCAAAAACTGTCGGAGATAACAGGGAAATAAGCATACTTGATGATGGCGTCATGTATGTTGGTTCCCTCTGTCTGGAATCCCTGAGCAGCCTCAGAAGCGAATCCACCTGCAATGGTGTTGTTCGTCACCACGACTCCATTATAGTCTCCTCCAAACGAGTGAACGTCAACCATATTGATGCCCCCCAGGAGAGTTTGCTGCAGGATGATCGGTCTCAAGATCCTCGATACGAATGAGATGTCAAGACCTACTGACTCCACCCATATAGAATTGTTCACTACACGGGTACCCGGCGACCCAAACAGGACGATGCCCCCGTCAGTAGGGTTGTTGATCACATTATCCCGTATCACGCTGTTGCGGCACGCAACACTGATACCGTCTGCCCATTGCCGAAAATTGTCAGATCCTGCTGGGCCGATGTCGTTGTTTTGGATCGTGACGCCCATGCAGTCGAGGTTCCCCTGGGCGACGTGCAGACACGACCAACCCCGGGGATCGAACGAGTGCACATACTCCACGATCTGATACCCGTTCGGACCACCCATCTCGATGTTCGCCCCTCCCGCTGTTGGTGGCCTACCAAGGCGTGCACCGTTGATCTGTACTTGAAGTTTCAGAGCGCAACAGCATGTAAAGACCGAACAATTCGTTACCTGCACATTTCGAAGTTTGACACGGTCGCACTTGCCACACGTTCCATCGACGGCGGTAGTGTGACCTGCGCCGTCTACCACAGGGCCATCGACGATCAGCATTGCTCTGGTGGAATCAGTCGGATAACCAGCGGTGCTGATTTCTTGATTCGAGGCGGCGAAGTGAAGGGGGGAAGTGAGGGCATACTGCTGACTGGGGCAGAGACTGAGGGT
>JBBPTT010000031.1:0-74203 GCA_038094175.1 Boletellus aff. lepidospora
CTCGTGGCGTAAAGTTCTGTGCGCTGGTTCGTACGCGGCGTCTCAAGCAACATGGCGCTGGGCTTCCTGACACCCGTGGCACACAAACTACCACTGGCTCTGGTGTCGGTGGGCAACATTCGCTTCCAGCACTACGAAGGCTCGACTCCTCTCCCCGAGGCCATGCTCATCTCCCAGCTTGCCCTCCACCGTTGCTTACGGGTTCCTCTACTGGTCCTGAGACGACTACACGGACATTATCACGGGGGGACGCAAAGAGCTGGTTTCAGGACGTGACTCACGGAGGACACCAAGGACCACAACCATGTAGATCCAATACTTTTGCAAGAAACTCTTTTCAGGTACAGGTGCTATCGGTTCTCCATCCAGTGTCAGAGAGGGCGGGGCGCGCAATTCAGGCCTGGTAGTTGCATCATCAGAAATGACTCGGTACACATCGAATGATGAACATGCCGGGATGGGCGACGTGGTGACATGAGTACAGCCGTCGTGTTATGGATGGGGTACAACTTGCGCGGGTTGGGAGGGGGGCATGCGCCGTCATGCGAAACTGGTGAGACGAAATGGTCGACGGCAAACGGATGGCCGGAACGAGAGAAATGGATGGTTAGATGTGCAGAGGTCGATCCGCGAAGATGACACTGCTCGAAAGCTTTCATGGGGGTGCGAAGTTCGAGACTATACGGCTTACTGCTTTCACAACAGAGGTTGGCCATACGTTGTCTGCAATGCCGGGACGCTCGAGCGCAACTTGGTACGTTGCCCCTTCGATCATGGAGTCCACTGGGTTGATAAGCTGGGCAAGGTCATCGAGGGTGTCAGAGGGGATGAGCGTTGCAGGAGTCCCGAGGGGGGAAATAGAATGCACGGGTGGGAGAACGACCGTTCCGAGCTGAGACCAGGGTGGGATGGGAAGGCTCGGGTGAACGACGCGATGCTGGACGCGAATCGGCTCCAGCTCGTTCTGGACGTCGGCATTGGCGAAAAAGACGAGGAACAGGGCAGCAAACAGGGAGCGGTGCATCCTAAGTCTCGTCGGTTGTGCCAGCGCCGTGCCACTGAGGGTCCTCTGTCAATAAGGTCACGTGACACTCGTCAGATACCTAGCTACTGATCAACGGTCGGGTTGAATCTCGCCGCCGTACCCGTTCGCAACAATGCCCACCGTCACCGTGGACAAGGCCGATCTGTTCGAACGGCTCGGAAGAGAATATAGCGAGTCGCTTGCTTGTGTGCTTCCCATAAATCACTGATCACCCGTCCGCCTAGCCACGGAGGAGTTCGATAGACTATGCTTTGAGTACGGTCTCGAGTTAGACGAAGACGTACGTGCACTTCTGCCGGCGATTGTTCCGAACTCACGCTATCACAGACGACTGAAGTCGTAAACGAGGCAATCAAGAAGGGTCTCCCTGCAGAAAGACCGGTGCGTGAACCACCTGACCAACCACTTTTTTTTGTTTTCATCAATCCTCCAGCAACTTAAGATTGAGGTACCCGCAAATAGGTCGGTCTCGTCATCTTTCATGTCGAGTCCGACTTAGTTAGCCATCCTCCAAGATATGATCTCCTTTGTATAGAGGGTATATCCCGCGTGCTCAATGCCTTTCTGGGGAAAGCAGAACCCCCACAGTACAGACTCGCCCTCCCTCCTGGCGGAGAAGCTAATCTTCTGACGGTCCATGTACATCCTGACGTACGTCCCCGGCTGTCCTCGAGTGACTGAATCATATACTAATCCTGATTCTCAATGCGATTGAACAAATCGTCAGACACGACGCGTTCGTCCGCTATTTGCATGCGCAATCCTCCGCAATTTACAATTCACCCCTCGTTCTTACGCGTCTTTCATCGACCTTCAAGATAAGCTTCATCAGAATATTGGACGACGGCGCTGGCTGGTCTCCATCGGCACACACGATCTCGACACAATTGAACCCCCGTTTAAATACGAAGCAAGGGATCCTGGGGCAATAAAATTTGTTCCGCTCACCAAGAAAGAGGCATACACCGCTAAAGAACTAATGACGGTATACGAGGTATGCTCGAGACACTTAGCACGCGATTATAATTGATGTGGCCATCGCCTCACAGGGCGACAAGCATCTTTCGAAATACCTCCCTATCATCCGGGATGCGCCTGTCTACCCGGTCATATATGACAAATATGATCGTGTTCTTTCCTTCCCTCCCATCATCAACTCTGAACACAGCAAAATCACACTGAATACTCGGAATGTCTTTATAGACGTTACTGCCACAGATGACACAAAGCTTCAAATTGTCGTTAATATAGTCGCAACCATGTTCTCAGAGTATTGCGAAGAGCCTTTCACGTAAGTCTTTTGTGGCCTTCTATGGCTTTGGAAAGTGCACCCACGCAGCCAGAGCTTCATTCGTCGGCAGGACTTTTGCTTATCTATATAATGCAGGATTGAACCGTGCAGGATTGTTTTTCCAGATGGATCGACGCGTATTTCGCCCGACATCACACCAAGGACCGTCAAAACGCGCGCATCGTACCTCAACTCCTGCACGTCCCTCTCACTCTCTACCACCTCTATCGCTGAACTCCTCGTTCGCATGTCTCATGTCCCAAGTGTATCTTCCGACTCTGATGAGATAGCCGTCACTGTTCCCTGCACTCGCCCAGACATATTTCACGAAGTCGACATCGTCGAGGATGTGGCGGTTGCTTATGGCTTCAACAACCTTCCCGACATTTTTCCGCAAACGAGTACAGTCGCACAACCTTTGCCAATCTCAAGGCTTGTGGATGTCATTCGAAGAGAATGGGCGATGGCTGGATGGGTGGAAGGACTGCCGCTCATTCTGGTACACGTTTTCACTTCCCTCTTTTCCACTATAAATCTGACTGTGACGACGCAAACAGTGTTCTCATGAAGAAAACTTTGACTTCATGAATCGCCCCGATCCGGGCGACTTCGCTGTCAAGATTGCCAATCCGAAAACCCTAGAGTTTCAAGTTGTACGAACGTCTCTTCTCCCCGGGCTACTCAAGACCGTGCGAGAAAACCGTTCACATTCCCTACCCATCCGACTCTTCGAGCTTTCCGATGTTGTGTTCAAAGACACCTCTCAAGAGCGTCAGGCAAGAAACGAGAGACACGCTGCCGCTGTATGGTGTAGCAAGACCGCTGGGTTCGAAGTGGTCCATGGATTACTGGACAGGGCTATGAAGATGCTGGAAGTCCCCAGGATTAGAAAGGGGGATCGTGACCCGAGAGGATACTACATCGTCGAGGGGGATGGTCAGTCTTCCAACTGTTTCTTGGATGGAAGGTAACATGACGTGCCAACGTGTTCCGTTGCACAGATCCGGCTTACTTCCCTGGTCGCGCTGCAACGATCTACTACCGCTCTCTACCGATTATCCGGGCTACCCTCAACGATGTCAAGGAGGCAACTGTGTCCAGGGACACGGTGATAGGTACCCTGGGCGTGCTGCACCCCTCCGTATTGGCCAATTTCGAGATCAGCTACCCTTGCTCAGCACTCGAGTTCAACGTCGAGGCGTTCTTGAAGAGGTCGTAAGCGAATGGCTCCAGAATCTGGGAGAGAGCGTCACACAGAGAAAGTTGGCAGGCTTGTGGTTGTTCCCGTGTTGGGAAAATGTGACCTGTCCAGCGAAACAGATTTACAGAAACGTCGCCAGTCAGTGAATTCGTCCCATAAGTAGCGATTAGCGTATAAAACAGTACGGATATATAGCCGTTTCGGGTCCTTATCCAACAGCAGGTATCCTTCTACGGGAGATGACAATAGCAGGGGATATGCGAGCGCTCACAGCAACCCTGCAGCCCTCAGATCTTCACAAAGCCTCTGCTCCCTCTCAAATGCCTCCCTTGCTCTCCTTGCGCGCACCGGGTCGGAAAGCCAAGTTGTGCTTCCCTGTCGATGGCCACCAGAACCTGCACTATTCTCAGAAGAGACGGGGACTGTGTTTGGCCCAATGCCAACGCCCCCATTAAGCTCGGGCGGTTGATGTCGGGGTGGGTAGCGAAACAAGCCGACGCGCTCGAAGAAGGATTGGGGTCTGCCTTCTAGCTCGTCCGCGATCTCTGATTGAGTTCTGGCGTGACTCCTCGAGGTGAGTGAAGAACTAGATGCGTGGGAGGCTAAGATGGATCGCTCCCATCGCTTGGCGCGCCAGAACCCAAGCGAGCTGGTTAACAATAAGAACCAACCAATGGTCATCAAGAAGAACGAGAGCCATTCAGTCATGATCGGGCCTGAAAGGAGCGAGTTCCATCGACTCCCGGGTTGTCCAGGCATGGGTTGTGTGGTGGCAGTGGGAACAGTGCCATTACCAAGCAATGAGATGTAGTAGTCGTCAGCTTCTTTGGTGCTGCCGAACGTGATCCTAGTACCGTCCCCCCAAGTGTCAGCGCCAGCATTCACGGCGTCGTCGAGCCTGGCACGCAGGGCGAAGCCCCACTGGATCAAGGTGATACCGAGGCCCGCACGGCTTCCGTACTTTGCAGCATGTGTCGTATGCATGACCCAAGTCAACACGAACCCGACAAACTGGAAGGTGGTGCTGACAAGCGTGTTCCAAAGGAACGCAAACAAGGTGCCCGTGGGCAAGGAATCGATGATCACTGAGCCTTGGGTTGGTGGGCCAGAGATGTTAGCGTCATAAAGGGCGGAAGGAGGAAGGAGAACAAGCGAGGTATGATATGGCGGGGCTGCGTCCGCCTGTGCAGCAGCATAAGAGGGTGGGGCCGCCGAAGAGGAATCCTCAGGGACGACATAGATGCTATCGCCTGGACGAGTAAATGTGAGAAAACAAAAAGGCTGAGTGAAACATGGTGGGGACCGACCTTGCTGTATGCGGGTCCCAACAGCTGTTGGTTTCGCACTAACATTGCTAAATACACCATCATTGCTTGCTCCTCCGCCCATCGTCTGGGATCTGCCAGATGAGGCAGGTTGGCTGAGCCATGATAAGGAAGTGGCAGCACGTCTCCACCACTTGGCGTGCGTGAGAGGGCTCAGATTGGGTGTGGACGTAGGTATGACTCCGTTAGAGTTTCCAATCGAATTTGGGAGTGCAAAGGATGTCGCGGGGGGCGGTGAGCCGGGTGGGGGCTGATCCCAGTCTGCAACGGGGGTGTTAAAGTCGTATGTGAGGACGGTGGTGGTGTCGTCGTCTGCTGACGGGCAGGGAGATAGAGGGCGGTGAGGATGGAGAGGGTGGGATTCGCCGACATCGGAGTCGTCGTCAGAGTCGTCAAAGGCGGCGTCGAGCTCGGGGTTGGTGTCTGGGTCGGTGCGCGCACTCGGGATGGGGGCGTACCGGACAGACATGGTCGTGGTGGAGAGCAGAGTCCGCCCACTCGGTCACGCCACGCCAACACTGCCATTCCCAAAACGAAGTACAAGTACACAAGGCATGATGATCAATTGCCAGGACGTGTTCAGCCCATGCTGACCCCCATCGGAAATCCCTGTTGCGCAGCGGGTGTCTGGGCGGCCATCATCTCTGGTTCCCCTCCCTCGACGGTGGCTTGGACGTGCGCGTAACCCCCGACGACTTCCTGCTGTTCAATGCTCACAGGTAGCCCCACGGGTCCGCCAAACCCACCGACAGGTCCTCCGACGCTCCCGAGGCTAACGCCTCCGACAACACCCGCACTACCGACGCCAATGCCTCCAGGCCTGTTTGCCTCCCTCACCATTCTTGTCACCCGCTCACAGCTCTCCATACGAGCCTGCATCATTCGCTCAAACATCTCCAATATCTGCACACTTGGCTCGCGGCCCCCAGCACCAAGAACAAACGGTCCCGTGTGTGTTGGCTGGGAGGCGGGATGTGTCTGGTGAGCGGACGCAGGAGTATACCGAGGTGTCGATACCCCGGTCGTGAGGGGCGGCTGATTCGCTGTCGATGGAAATTGAAGCGATGGATGAGAGAGATATGGGGATGTCAGTGTCGTCGTCGCATTGATTGCTGTTGGAGGGTAAAATGACGGGACAGGATTGGGTGAAGCCAGCGATACGGATGGATACGGGTGGAGTGCAGCCGAAGTCGGTGCATGCATTGCACCCTGGTGCGAGGAGGCTGGAACAGAGGCTGGGTTGAGATTCGAGCTCTGTCGAGCGCGGTGTTGGGTATGTGGGTGCGGATGCTTCGAGATCCCCCCGCGTGCGGCGGCGGGGAGCTTGGTACGCGCAGAGGAGATACCCTCAAGTCTCAGATTAAAGGCCTTTTTGCGCTTCAGCCATTTCGTCTGCGAAGAGGGAGAGGCGTTTTCCCCCGAGTTTCCCGAGTCTTGAGGAGACACAGACTGGCCCGGAGAATCGGCATCGCCGTCGAGCTCAGCATCGATGGGGAGAGAATTTTCGAGTTTGGAATCGGGACCATGATTGAAAAGGCCCATCTCAAGCTGAGCTCGGGTGCGATATACCCACATGCGCTCTTGGTGATAAAAAGCAACGAGACTCTCGAGGAGAGATATCGTGCTCTCTACTGGATGCATGCCAATCGTCGGTGGTGATGAGGGTGGGGTTGGGAGGAGTGAAGAGACGGGATGCTGGTGGTGGGTAAACTGTGCCTGCTGACCTGGATGAGAAGACAAGATGGGGCCACCGGGCGCGTGGAGGGGCGTGTGCTGGGAATGAGGATGGACGGGTGAATGGGCCGTGTAGTTGGCGGAGAGCATCGCGGACGGTGTCCAGCGGGGCCAGCTCGTAGTCGCGAGGCAACAGCTGGGCCAGAGCACCCCGCGTTTGGGGGTCAGCACGATAAGATAACAGTGTCTCAGCGCTGCCTGTCTCCCGGAACGACGACGACGGCGCGATGAAGTACGTCGCGTTGCTCAGCGGCGGCAAGGACAGCTGTTTCAACCTGCTCCATTGCCAGCGCAACCATCACCATCTCGTGGCCGCAGCAACGCTCTCCCCCAGCCCTGGAAAGGGTACGTCCATCTCCCCTCTATCATCCCGCTTTACTCACCCGCCAGCGAGTAGATGAAATTGACTCGTACATGTACCAGACCGTCGGACAGGATGCCATCACGCTCGTCGCACAGGCCCTCGACGTGCCTCTCTACAGACGTGTCGTACAAGGCATGCCAGTGGAACGGGCCGCAGAGTATGGCCTCAGATCGGCTGGCGGCCACGGCGTTGACGGGGACGAGACGGAGGACCTCTATGCGTTACTTTGTAGTGTCTTGGTTCGTCTCCCATTTTTTTCCCGTCTCTCCGTACTTAGTTCATGTCGCAGGAAGACCACCCGGACGTCCAGGCCGTCTCCGTCGGCGCCATCCTCTCAAACTATCAACGTGTACGCGTAGAACATGTGTCGGTGACCAAATCTCGCACTGTTTCCTCACTCAGCTGTCTACAGTTGCCGTCGTCTCTCACTTACGCCCCTTGCCTACCTCTGGCAACGCAATCAGACTTCTCTCCTCTCTGAAATCATATCTTCGGGGTTAAACGCTATCCTGATCAAAATTGCCGGCGCGGGACTCACCCCCTCCGACCTTGCTAGATCGTTGTCGTTCATGCAACCAAAACTCATATCGCTCCACCAGAGATTCGGCACACACCCGTGCGGAGAGGGTGGGGAATACGAAACCTTCACAACAGACAGTCCTCTATTCAAGAGCGCCATCGACATCACGGAAAAGGAGGTCGTGGTCGTGGACCAGAATGACGTCGCGCCGGTGGCTTATTTGCGAATCAGGCAAGCACTACTAGTTAACAAGGTCGGTCCGGCAGCTAGTCCCGACGTCACTCCCCCTCCTTTGCTCGAGCACCCATTCGAGGCAGTGCACACACGCATGAAGAAGTCCCTTTATGACACGAGGCTAGCTTCGGCAACAGATCCTGTTCACTCCCACGTAGTGCCCAAGCTTGGGCCATCCGTTCGCTGCGTTGGTCCATGGATCGCAGTCGGCAACGTCTGCCTTCCGACATCTCGTCCACGCTCGCTGAATGTCGAGGAGGAGGTTACCCATTGCTTTGAAATGCTCCAAAGTGCGTAAAGGCTTGTCAGCCGTCTCGGCATCTCCAACACTCTCAGCTAGGTTTGCTGGCCAATCATTCACCACCGTGTTCCTCACGTTCGGAGCTTCTCTCGACTTCGGCCGCGATAATGCTTCTCCTTCCGGACCTCGATGGGCCAACGTTTTCTTCTGCTAATACGGCCTATGCGTCCTTTTTCGGTACCTCCCCGCCTGCAAGGGCTTGCGTAGGTGTTGGTGGTGAGGCAGGTGTCGGATTGGATTGTTTAGCATGGGCTGGGGAACCGAGTGCCAAAGTGGGCAGCGGAATGCGTTCAAAAAAGACGAAGGGGGAAGGAGGAACGAGAAGGGCACTTCACGTTCAAAGCATGAGCTACTGGGCGCCTGCGAACATAGGCCCCTATTCACAAGCTATCAGCGTACGTGAATCCTCGCTTTATCAGCGGTCCTCCGCGCTTTCCGCGATGTCCTGTGCGTCTTTTCTAAACGAGTGTGTTCATTGCACAGATACCACCCTATACGTTCATATCTGGCCAGATAGGCTTGATACCTTCTTCCCTCACCTTACCGTCACCCCCAGCTGCACCTTCGACCGCTTCCTCCCTATTATCGACAGTGTCCTCCACACTCCCGCTTGAGACAGCGCTGGTCCTGCAACACACAGCACGGATCATTCGTGCAGCGCCAAACTCTAGGTTAGGCGACGGGAGCGAGGGTGGGTTCGGCGGAAGTGACTCAAGCTCCGAGCTGGTGGAATGCGACGCACCCAGGTACACGAGGGGGGAGGGTGGATGGATTCAACTCGCGATATATTACCTCGTTCGTGTGGGGGATGTGAACCACGTGCGGGGGCACGTCGAATCGGTTGATGGGGTGCGCCCACCTCGTCTCTCGACCCTGGAGAACGCTGACCCCGCAACAACTCATGCAGCTGACGCCAACTCTCTATGTCGTCCTTTCATCCCTCCCGCGTGGCGCTCGTGTAGAGAAACAAGTCCTCGTGCACAGTGGGCGATTTATCACTCCTGATCAAGAGTCCAAGGAAGAGGATATAGAAGACGAAGAGCAAGTGGTGGAAAAATCCCCTGAATTTGTTCAAGGTGATGCTCTCCAGTTGTACATTGAGCAGGACCCTGACCCGTGCGGCGTGGCCTCGTAACCAATGAAAAAAAAGGTGACATATCGATTCGGGATCCCGAATACTCTGGCGATGAAATTCAAGTTCACTATGAGGTATCCGGGTTTCCACCCTCTACCGAGGCCTGCGCTGTCATTTTTGTACGGGGCTCTAGCAAGCATGGCCTGCAGGATGCGCTCGTCGCGCAGACGGCGGCACGGATGAAGGCAGTACAAGAATTTACATCCTTTTGGGAGCGAACCTTGACTGCGAAGGCATTTGTGAGCAACCAGGCAAGCGGGAACAGAAGACGTGCGTCGAGTCTTGTCGTCTTCGTGCTGCGCGTCATAATTATTCTCCGGTCATTCCCCTAAATACAGATGTTGTCTCCTTCCTCGAAATCATGTTTGGGTGTGAGATGCCAGCTCTGACAGTGGTACCCTCCTGTCATGTTGGTGCGAGGGTGGGAAGTGGTTGGGACTGGGCCGTCACACTGATGGCTGTTTAGTAGACCCTGCGTCTGAAAAAGAACGACAGACCAGGGCGGACCGGGAGATAATGTGCAGGTGGAAAGCATTGGCAAACGATAGCGTAAAACCAAAGACGAAACTAGAGGGAATGTTGCAGTACGACGGAATTGTTGATAACAAATGCAAGCATGTTGTTGTCCGACCTGGGGATTACCTGTTCCAATTGTATACTAGAGTCGTGTCTCTTCCTCTTCCGCTTTCAAGGCCCTCAAAACCCTAAATGTGTCCCGGATATCTTTCTCCGCCTTGGTAAGTGGCACCATCCTCGCAGACGCAGCTCCCAAGAGCGTGCAAAGCCCGCCAAACCGCAACACCCAAGCCACACCATTCTTTTCAAAGTACGTCGTGTGATCACCAAGGCCACCGAGTGTGAGGGTCGATAAGACGTCTTCATTAGAAGGAAGCGGTCCAGAGGGTGCAGACTCATCAACAATGCGGAAGATGAGACTTGCGACAACTGCGATCTGTGGCACGCGGGACACTGAGCGGTCCTGACGAGAGGAACATAAATGTTACACACGATAAACTGTGGCATCACAATAGCCAGGTTGTGAATTCCAAGCATCGTCCCCCCTGCCAAAGGTTTACTTTCTCCCTCGTTCGATAACTCGTCAACTGCACCACCTTCTGCCTCAGGGTCGTCGTATTCGCGCCGTACAAGGGGGTCACGTTCATCGGAGCGTCGTGCCACAGGACGTGAAGCGACTGTCCTTGGCGGGCACTCGGCCATCTCCTTGAGAAACTGCGAAAACAGTGAATATTCAAAATATCCAAATAAGCGAAGGGAACACCAGCCTCCATGATGATTGCAAAAGGTACCCAACAAGCTACGCTCCAACAGATTCCGACAAGGCTGATCATAACGATTGCTCCGGCAACCGTAGATATCCAAAAGGAAGAGAACATGAGAATCGAGAAAAGTACCATAGCACCCATCCAGATGTCTCTCAGGAGGAGTGGTCTACGAGGGAGTCGGACGGATTTCCCTGAAGCGAGGGCTGCTTCACGCCACTGATGAAGTTTAAGGCGGAGACGCTGAGTATGCGTTTGTTCATCATCGCCCTCCTCGGGAAGTATACTAGCATCGCGACGTGTAAGATTCGGAAGAACAATACCGGCAATAACAGCCACTGTGAATAGGATAATTGGGATCAGACCATAGTAACGCAAGGTAAGATAATTCGTACCAATACTATACAGTAGCATCGCAAATTCGCCAGTTCGTGTGGCTACTTCAATGTCTGGCTCCCTTCCGAGCTGGTAAGCCATGATCTGACCAACATAAGTGGTGGAATAGAAGAGGAAGGGGAACCTGGAAGGTCGTATAAGGCGGGCCCACATGATGCACGACCCGATAGGCAACATACCATCCCATGAAAGCAAAAAGTTGCACAAAGCAGACTCTTCTGATAGGCTTGGGAAGGTTGATGACGGCTAGATAGATGTTTTCCAATACGTCGTAGAGCTTGTTGTGTCTAGGATTCGGATGATCAACTTGTGCAGGAAAAAGCAGCAAGATATTCCACCTCGTTTTCCTCCTGTCCTCGATCTGTTTCTCTTCGTGGCAGAAACATGTGATCCAGACAGTGATGACGAGGATAACAATACTAAGAACACAGAACTTGCGGAACTGGTCACCTCCCAAAAAACTCAAAAAGGGAAGCTTGGCAAGAGGTAAAAATCCTATACACAGCTCATTGAACGCGTCGCCACATACACGACAGGAAGTGGACGCACCAAAGCCGTACCCAAAAATGTTGCCTGCTTGGCTCATACGACTGTGCCACGCATTTCCTGCATTTAATTGCTCGGGAGGGGTGACGTCCAAAAGAAGGTTGCGCAGGGATGCTTGCAAGGCATTGAGCGCAAAATCAAGAATATAGAACGCGAAGACGGCGATGCCAATGGAAACGTTGGCCACCTGGAATGCGATGAGAGCAGAAGTGCATCCTTGTGCGACCGACAACGCACTTGCTTCTGCCGTTCGGGATCCCAGTCACCAACACCTCCACCAAACAAATCTACAAGGAAAGCGGCGGCGCTCTGACAGTACGCGAGAGCAGCTGTGGAGAACACGAGCGCCACGGTCGAAACAACGACCCAATATCGCCGCCTGAACCTGGAACGTGATGAATCTGAGATAGCGCCTTCCGCCGAGATTACCTTCTTGCGAAAACGACGCAAAAGAGAAGAAACAACGCACCAATAAGAGGCTGAGCGATCAACCCACTGATAGGGCCAGCAAGCCAGACGAGACTCGTGACCTGCTCAGATATGCCCAGAGATAGAAGGAACGGCGTGCCATATCTGCAGGTACGGTGTCACAGATAACATCACGACCGAGACACGTCTGTCGACACTTGCCCGAGTTCCACGGTCCAAGCGATCTGGGATCCCCCCATGGATATGCTGAGCGTGATGAGGTCCCACGTGGACAAGAGGCGTCGCGACTGTTCGGTTGGAGTCGTCACGCGCTTCCCGGGGTCGTCCGTGCTGCGATAGGAGACGGCTGTTTCGCTGGGGGGCACAGCTGCGGTGGTGCCCTGTTCGGGCTCAAGGCCGGATGGGGTACGCTGTCTGTGGCGGGCAGCAGGCCATGCGATCTGGGAGGTTGGGTCGGGGTCGGGGTCGGGGTCGACGGCGTACGGGATGGCCATCGGACGCGGCGATGGTGGAAGTGCTGGGTTGGGGACATGCAAGCACTCTGGTTCAACATGCCTTTTTCAGACACCGGCATTCGCCGAAAGTGAGTGCTTCGTACTACAATGTAATCCGACAACGGCCCCGTGCTACTTGAACGACGTGTCACCCTCGGATGGACGTCGTCGACGATCCCCTTCGATGTCCGCTGTGTCCATGCTCAGCAGGCAGCGGGGGCGTCGGTTTCGACAACAGATTGAACGGCAGACGGCGCGTGATTGCAGCCGCCGCTGAAGACGACGCACTCCGGTTGTTCTTTCTTGGCGGATCTGGAAAGTGCGCATACCGCGTGGATGGTCCGGTGTACATCTCTGGCTCTTCAACCAGTCTCTCCTCATAGCGAGGGCAGTCGGACGACGATGCTCTCGAGACTATCGGCGTAGGAGAGAGCGAGGGCTGTCCAGGACGTGCACTGCCCGGGTTCGTCCCAGCCCTGTTTCGAGACGTGTCGCTCTGCACTGGTTGCGGAGGAATCGGGGTGGGCGATGTCCGTAGTTGCGCAGCAGAGAAAGATGGTCGTAAGAGCCTTCGGGGTGCCGTCGTCCCTGTGATGGCTAGCGAAGAGATGCCATCAAGTTCATCATCACTAGCCGAGGGTCCTGCCGAACCGAAATTCGGCCCAGCTTGCGACCTGTTGTCTGTCGAAGACGTTCCTGCGCTTCCACTGCGGTTCCGCCTCATGTACTTCTCCATTTCGTCGGCGTCCCGTTCTCGCATCCTATTGACAATAGGCGATAGCGATGCTTGGGGTGGAGGGTTTAGAGACAGTGACTGAGATGGTCCAGGAGAAGATATGGAAAAGGTGCCATTGCTGCTTGCCGATGATATATTGTCTGGTCTCTGCGGTGGTGAATGCAAAAATTGAGGTGGCTGTCTATGAGACGCAGAGGAAGACAATGAAGAGAGACTCGTGGCCACGTTGGGCGCAGCTCCGGCAGTGTCCAATTCGCCGCTATCCGAAGTCGCAGTTGTGCGACTCCCACCAGAACCGCTTCGCATACGCGCAGCGACACTCTCGAAATCTCTTGGCCTGACTGGCAAATGAACCGCTCGGTCCACCGCCAGCCCGCCTCCCCACTCGCTCCCTCTAGCAGCAGCTTGAGCAAAGACCATGCGGCGAGACTTTTTGTTGTTTTCAAACTGCAATCGTGCGGAATCCTGCAACGTATCTCGGGTGCTAAACCTACCAGTGATCGTTAGAGCACCTTGGATCGGGTGAGACGACGGCTCACGAGTAAGCATAATCCGATGCGGTAAACCCATCATTGTTGCGTGCAGCGAACTGACAACCCCGCTCAATCAGGAGCTGAACGATCTGAGCCATGCGTGAGCAACATATGAGACAAACATCAGTTTACTCCCCGTACCGGTATGTGACCCCAAGAGCTGGCACTGACGATTCAACCGTTGGTCTACCCCTGTTCAGAAAACAACAAGAGCAAAACTCACTGGTGAAGAGACGTATTGCCCTTGTTATCAGCCAGGTCAAAATCGGCGCCCAGATCGCACAGCATCTAAAGGTAAGCCGGTAGGGCACACAGAGACATAAGACACGGAAAGTGGAAAGCTGATAATCCACTCACGCGAACGAGCTCCTCGTTTCCTCGCAGCGCCGCCATGTGGAGCGCAGTCTTTCCCTGAGAATTGGACCAATCCAGGATCCACGTATAGCGGTCATAGTACAGCCGAGCCATGCGCAGTGCAGCACCAATCTGGTCCACTTGAGATGGGCCGGGAGCATACGGGTTTGGCGGGGGAGGTTTGAAGTCGGCAAGGAGCATAAGGATCGTGTTATTGTCTGCATCCTGGCAAACGCGGTGTGAGCCGGAGCCAAGGTCCAAGGGGAACATTGCGTTAGATACACACTCTGCTAAGTTCCTCATCATCGTGACCGGCAGTCAAGAGAAACTCAAATGTTTCTTCGTGGCCGAGGGCGGCAGTCCATGCTAGAGACGTGTACCGCTTCGCGCCAGGGTCGGGATTCCGCATGTCCGTCCTTTGTATGAGCCTCTTGACGAGAAAGAGATTGTTCTCTGGGAAAGGGTGAGTGAGTGCAGCGATGAGCACACGAACACTTGCCCTTGACTGCTCTTCGAAGTCTCGCCGTCGCATCTTTCTCTGCCATGGGGGGGAAGATGGGAGTGGAAATGAAGATGCGGGGGATACTAGATGAAGCCGGCAGTTGGACCTGATCACGTGAGTCAGGTAATATGGCAGCCAGCCCATCGCCCGTCGCTACGCCAGCCAGTCCCTGCCATGCCCAAGGTCGTGTCTCGCTCGGCCGTGTCCTCGTCTACCGATGGTGAGCCCACAGCGCCCCTTTCTCGCCCGGACCCCGCCTATCTCTCTCGCACTCTCGCGTAGCCCAGCCCACGGCGTCGGCGACAGCTGCCCTCAGGGTGTATTGTGAGTCATCTTTCCCTGCCTTGGACGCAACCCACGGGATCCCTCTGCAGATTGCATCTGCGGAGAATTCATTGTGAGTTGGATCCGATCCGCCCAATGTCCACTCGAACTCGTTTCTTTCAGCTCGTCACCGAAAAAAGCCTTTCCGAGCTTCCGAAACGACAGACGGATGGGGCTACCATCATTCGTTCCCAGGACAGTGGAGTAATGAAGGCAGTGGTGTTCAAACTGAATGCTAACCCTGTCGAACCAGTGCTCGTCGAAAGGTACAAAGTCACACCCCTCACGACGTCAAGTGCTATTGCCATTGTCTCTTACAGATCGGATGGCCACGAAAGGCAGTACAGGTTTTCGTGTCCCCGCTGCAGCTTGTTGGTCGGGTATCAATCCTCTCCACCACCCGTCAAATCCGCGCCGTACCTTTACATCTTGAAGGGCGCACTGACACCAATTCAGGGTCAGGTCCCCAAGGATGCATTTGATTTGGGGGTGGACGTGGCGATACCATCCGATGCTTGACGTGCACGGGACGGAAACAGCATTACTCCCGATTTGTCAAATTCCTTCAGCACCGCCCGTCGTCCGCATATTGTTTACTTGAAAATCCATTTACGCGCTAGCGAGATGAACCGTGGCTACAGATCACAATCACACTGAATGATGAATGTCAGCAAATCCGAAGTACTGCTCGTTTGGCGAGAGGATGCGGCTCAGCTACCGTTGTAGACAGAACACTCATGATGCACAAGTCAGAGACCGGTGCATTCATACAGTGTGAATAAGAGAGTCATCACCACCGCAAGGAAGTGCATGTTACAAACGGAGAAAAAAAACACTCACGTTTGTGTTGGCCGTTGATGAGGAGAAAAGAAAGTGTTGCTTGGCCTTGTTTGTTTCAGTAGCTCCCCGACTCGGATGTCGAGCGGCTGAACGACTCTCGACGAGTTGCTCGCTGAGCGCTGAGCGCCGGCAGGTCCTCGAGCAACCCCGTATTGCGATCGTATCGACCGTCGGCGAGGCATTCAAGCCTTGAAGTCGTTCAGACCACCTCTAGTTTCCACGTGACTCATCTACGAAATGCTGTTTGTAAGCGCAGGCCTACCCAGTTCCGGACGATAATCAGCATATACGCCGCCTGGGATCCTGAGTGGTAATCACTCGGTACTTATCGTAACCTTTTGGCATAGCGGTTAAGCGCCAGCGGTCCAGCCTTACACTCTTCCATCGAACGAGGGGTCGAGGCACATTCGAGCGATATTCAATACTGTATCAGGGCTGTCCTCTCAGACCTGCACCTGGCATATGACGAATCGCCCACAGGCACAGTCGATTGCCACGCTGTCGCCAGTGAAGTCCTGGCCAGTTCTGTGTCCCCTGGTCACGTCGCGCATGTCATTCCCGCCGATGTACTTATGAACCAGAGATCGATATATCACGTGTGGCCATAATGGATACGTTACCTTCAGGCACTTGCCACTCCGGAAATTACCCCACTTCGTCTGTCGTTTAATTTTACTTCGGGTTTCAAGGCGCACATTCACTCGAACGGAGTGCTAGCGCGCCAACGCCATGATTTATAATGAAACAAACGTAACGCACAGACACCACCATACTCTGGATGTCAAGGCTAGGCACTCCGGATGTGTCAATGTCTGTGAGTCAAGACCGCGATGCCACCAAGCAGAGGAGGTAAGGGAGTAGAGCTGGGGTGGGGTGGGCTCGCTAACGATGAATAAGCGCTCGGTAATGAAAGAACTGGGCTCGAGGATGAAGGTATCGGGCTCGGTGGCAACATGGTAACGCTCGAGATTGCAGCGCTTGGGGAAATCGACGATTGTGTGGAGGGTGGCAAGAGGACGGCGCGGACGGCGCGGGTGAGGTGGTGTCTAGATGTGTCTCCGTGCGCATCGAACAAGTTGACACCGCCCATTCCCATATCCTTGACCCAAGCTGCCTTCATGCCGAGAGACCGGTCGTCGTCGTATGAGATCACCTGACCAGCACTGTCCGAGCGAAGGAAGGGGGTAGCAGAACAATTGTCCCAGCGACGGACGAAACCTGCAGAGCCTTGGAAAGACCCATCCGGATGCTGAACGAGAATGCCCTGGGTTATCAGTGATCGGAACTGGACTTGACCACTGCCGTCTTCAGGAAACGCACGAATAGGGGAGCGTGTGGAAAGCCTTCTGGCATCGATATCCGAGTCGATAATGTAGCCATACGTAGGGACACCGAGAACGACCTTTGGGGGAGGAAAGCCAGCTGATGTCCAAGCCTTGTAGGCGCTCGCGGCATTCGCATTAGGGAGAGAGGAGTTATGGCAGCCATCGGAGAGGGCGGCATTTGGTCCGGGGGGGTGGCGATCTACGGGAGAGCCGTGAAAGCACGAATCGGGGGCATAGTACGGGGAACCAGCGTACTTTCAAAGGCATCATAATTCATGAGAGTAACCCAGTCTAAAAGGTCAGAGTAACGGGACACGTCCTTCATTGGCTGGCCATTTGGACCAACAAAGGTAGAATCTTGTACGGCGGCAGATATCATGGCACGTGAAGGAAGTTTTCGATGAAGCTCCTCGAAGAACTGAAGCATATTGGTGGAATCGAGGGCGCTTTCTCCATTTCCTTGTTGTGCAATCTGGCCTGGGTACTCCCAGTCGATGTCGATGCCATCGAGATCGTAGCGCCTGTAGATGTCGAGGATGTTGTTGGTGAAAATCTCCCTGTTCTGGGGGGTTGAGACTGCATCTGAAAAGTGCCTGGTAAGAGTGAGGGGGTGGGGGAAACGAGAAAGAAAAAGGAGACTAGCTTGCTTCCGGTCCAGCCACCGATGCTGAGCATGACAAGCGATGAGGCGGCGTGTGCGGCAGGAACGAGGCTGGCAAGTAGGTCGGGGGCCCGTTTGGAGTCCCAAGCAAGCTGGAAAGTCTGGTCAGGGAGAGCGAACGCAAAGATGACGACGTCGAATAGGGAACAATCGAAGGACTCTGGTGGAGCCCAGTCGGGATAGTAGGTCATAATGCGGGGGCGATGGGAGTGGAAGGAGCGTGTGTGTGACGAGGGAAGGGCGAATGAAAGGAGCGGGAAAAAGACGCAAAAGACGAGGAGGAGCATGGTGTTGGACATGCCCGGGTCCCGTCGACTGGGCTGCTTTTGTACCGGGCCAGCCGCTCCGGGGGGCTGGCAGATATGATTCCGGGCCGCTGCCACCCGGCTGGTCCAAAGCGTCCGAGCTGCGTCATCGCATCCCCCGCCGGCTCCGTCCTGAGTTCTACTTCAACTCTACACACCACTCGTTTACTGTTTTGCCAACCAGTTGCCTTGGATCTCGACTTGGACCACCCAAAGAAGGACACTCCTAGTGTCGTTCAAGGTGCGCTCGTTCTCCATTATGCAGAATGCGGCCCCTACTGGTTCTACTACCGTATTCACCGAACCGCCGTTCATTGCTTGCCTCGGCGTTTGTTTTCCATTTCTTGTACGACCATTTCTTGATTCACGACTGACATTACTATCTCCTTAATATACGCACCGTATCGCTTCCATCTGCTACCTCTGGTTCTCATAAACCCATGTACGTGACAGCACATCAACGCCCCCCCCCGTATTCCCGAATAGCTCAGTGCGTCGCTGAGAAACCTTCAACCCCGTCTCATAAATACGCATCGTATATCGTATAGCCCGGTTCGGCCCGGGCGGCGGTAGGTTACGGATACAGGTCTAGAAGAGCGCGCGTCAGCTATCGATACAGTCGAGTCAATATAATTCCATACCAAGTACACTATCTTAGGCCAGCGTCCATCCAAGATGAAAAGCAGAGAAAACGAAAACAGTCAAAGTCCCATCCTCTCTGCCAACGTCCGATCTCCACCCGCATACGGATGGCTGAACCCACGATTTCTGCGGCCGGCACCACCACCCCCTGTCCCATTTCGCCGCGAGAACCGATCACGGTCTCGGTCTCGGTCCCGTTCCCGTTCCTTTTCTCGATCGCGGTCTCGCTCTCGACCACGCTCCTTCTCGCGCGCACGGGGTCGATCCTTCTCCTGGGACGAACGCGGCCGGGTACGCGAGTCTTCGTCCACATCCATCTTCGGATTACCTTTGGGACGAACCTCGGATGGTGAAACGCGAGGCGAACGAGAATGTTCATGCTTGCCCGAGGAATGGGTCATTGATGGTGGAAGCGACACGTTCGACTGAGCTGGGGATGTCTTGGCGTCAGAAAGCCGCGGTTTCTTGTGTGCTCTAGGTCCTGTCGGAGGTGGCTTGGATAGACCGTTGGTGATCGGGGGATACACTGTGGGATGGTAGTCACGGGACGACGGATGGTGTATTTGCGAGTTGATCTGCCTCTGCCGCAGAGAAGAGTGGAAGCTTTGGTACGACTTGTCCAATTCAGTCCTAGCATCCGGGTGGGTAAATGTCTGCTGAAATCGGGACAACGGCAACAGCTTACGAGAGCGACGTGATGACCTGGTGAGACTCTAAAGAGACAAGATTAGCGTGTGCATAGTCCGGTGGGGGGGATGGTCACCTCGGAGTGCGCTCTCTAGTCTATCCACCACACGCCGGAGTCCTCGCACCTCCTCCTTCAATTTGCCAGTTTCACCATGTTTCAGCAGGTCGTACAGCTCGTCGTTTTCTTCCTGAAGCAAGCGTACACGTTGAGTCAACGCAGCACTGACCGTGCTCGAGGACGAAGAACTCGAGGGTGTCGCTTTGTTGATGTGTGGCAATAGCAGAGACGCCAGTGGAGGAGGTAACGTAATAGGATCTGTTGTGGATGGTTGAGGTTGTTCGACGAGAGACCGGCGAAGTCGTGAAATCTCGGCCTGCAGGAATTCGGAAAGGGATCAACAGACGACCCAAGGCGCATGGGCGCTCTCGAGCGGCCATTAATCTCACCGTGAGTTCGGCGACCTGTGCATCCCGTTTTCGAAGGGCAGTCTCGAGTTCTACCTCTCTTTGTGTAGGCAAATCCATGACCGAGCGGACGCAGAAGCGGTACGGGCGGGCCTGCGCAGGGAGAACAGGACGACGCCGGCGTGTGGTCGGTGGCAAGACCTGACGCGCCTCGTCCGCTTTGGGTACATACCGTAAATGGTAGTGGCTGTGGCTGTGACTACATCGCCCCCTGCACGTTCAACCACGGTCGGCTCAGAGCGTCCCGCTCGTCTGTCCCCCGGCCGGGCACGAGTCGGCGTCGCGCAGACACCAGCTGCATTGTTCCAGGGACTCTTCGTCGTGCGGGTGCCATGTCCCTTGATGGCGTCTGCTCACACACGGTGGTGACATCATCTCACGTGCTCCCGATCGACACCACCGATCGAGAGCCCAGTACATAAACACCAGTCCAACACGAAATCTCGAACTCCCGCTTTCCTTTCCCCCACCATGTCCAAGAGAGCGCGCAGCCCCAGCCCAGTCAGCGTGGTGTCCAAGAGAGAAAGGACGGCGCGCTCGTTCACATTCAAGAGGGTTGCTACGGCAGAGGCAGCAGCCGCGGCTCAAGCCAACCCCCCTTTCCTGAGGCTCCTCGCCGAAATGCGCAATGTGGTCCCGAACCCACAACCCGGGAGATCGGTAGTCTATTGGATGCGAATGGGTGATCTGCGCAGTGAGCCGCCTCGTCCTAGGATACCAGGCTGTCATCGCCCAAACACCCTGAACC
The DNA here is from genome assembly GCA_038094175.1 of Boletellus aff. lepidospora. Taxonomy (NCBI): domain Eukaryota; kingdom Fungi; phylum Basidiomycota; class Agaricomycetes; order Boletales; family Boletaceae; genus Boletellus; species Boletellus aff. lepidospora. Next base: position 20,418 of record JBBPTT010000031.1, read on the forward strand.
ACCAACAGTCGTTGACAACAGAGCACTCGCAGCGGCGTCTAGACAAGCCATCCAGGACAAGATACCGCTCATAGTACTCTTTTTGCTCAGTCCCCAGGACTATGCTGCCCATGACACGAGCAAGCGGAGAATCGACTTTGTGCTTCGCAATTTGTCGGAGATCAAGGCAATTGTTTATCATTTCTGTGGTAGCGAGCTTGCTCACAGACCATAGGAATCACTCTCCAAACTCGATATTCCCCTATACACGGTAGAACACACCCCTCGCCATACGCTCCCTTCAAAAATTGTTTCGTGTCTCGAATCTCTCCAATGCACCACGATGTTTGCCAATATAGAATACGGAGTAGACGAGCTCAGGCGTGACTTGCAGGTCCTTTCCATTTCAAAGGACAAGGGCATTCGGCCGCAGTACATCCATGACAGGTGTATTATCGAGCCTGGGGTTATCAAAACAAAGGACGGAAGAGCTCATACGGTACGAATGGATCTGTCGTCCTGTGTTAATATGTTCATCTCTCGACTCTGTAGGTTTACTCTCCGTACCAAAGAATTTGGCTTGCGATGCTCAACGAGAAGACTAGCACACATCTCGAGGAGTCTGCTCTTCCAAAAGCAAATCCGGGTTCCGTTCGAGAAGACCCAATTTTCAGCATACTATTCAACACACCCGTCCCTCCCTTCGTCCAGGGCTTTGAACTAGAGTCCGCGGACAGGGAAACAATGGTCACGATTTGGCCGGCGGGATCGGCTGCCGCTCAAGAGGTTGTGTTTGATTCCTCCTACCAAAGCTCACTCTTATTCTTGCATCCAGATACTTTCACGTTTTCTTTACACCAAGGCAAGGACGTCGCAGTTAGGTGCCGTAAACCCGCTGGCGGGTGGTGCTGAAACATCCCGTACACGGAATCGTATCTCTATGTACGCAGACAGAAGGGACAGAGGCGATCAAGATACGACTTCAAGGCTCAGTCCCTATCTGTCTGCAGGCGTTCTGTCGCCACGAGAATGTATTCGTGCAACGATGACGTCCGGACTGAGAAAAGTGAATGGTGAGCGGTCGATGGGGACCGGTCGCTGGGTCCAGGAGCTGGGTATGATTAATTTCACGATGCCACTAGAAAATATTTTCACATATGTTTCAGCCTGGCGAGACTTTTACACAAATGTATTAGCAAATTTTCCGCGGGTCTCAATGGGGCGGCCATTTCAGGAAAGATTGGCGAACGTGAAGTGGGAAGTCAATGAAGAACATCTTGCTGCATGGAAGCAGGGCAAGACCGGAATCCCTATCGTCGACGCTGCTATGCGGCAAATGAATACAATGGGTATGGTATCGGGGATCTCGACACTCGTTAATGCGCTTACCTTATTTCTTAGGTTGGATGCATAACCGGATGCGAATGATTGTCGCGATGTTCCTGTCAAAGGATCTGATGCTAGACTGGCGGCTGGGGGAACGGGTGGGTTGCACTGTCCGCTTCATTAAATCTCACATGTTTTCACACATGTTTTAAAAGTACTTTATGGAGCAACTCATCGACGGTGATCTAGCCAGCAATAATGGCGGATGGCAGTGGAGTGCATCCACTGGCGTTGACCCTGCGCCCTATTTTCGCATCTTCAACCCCCATGCGCAGAGCTCAAAAGCAGATCCAACGGGTGATTACATCCGGACGTATGTTCCCGAATTGAAGAATGTACGAGGGCCAGGTATCGATTTCCCGTGTCTGGAAATACATTGACTCACCTCACGTAACAGAAGTCCACAACCCACCCGCAAAGGTCGCGGATAAGTTGGGATACCCGAGGCCCATTGTTCAGCATGCGGATGCCAGAGAGAGGGCGATTAGAAGGTATAAGAACCCTGGTCAAGGTTGATCGGTCGACGGAGTGGTGCATATGTAGATATCGTCGAGTGCCCGCTCGCATGACATACTCGCATTTCCAAAAAAGGCAGTGTAGATGGCAGCCATTTTCCGCACGGCTGGTCCTCGTCGTGTGCAGACGTTGGACCAGCGTGGAGTCGTACCGAGTCCAGCCTCCCCCGGTCACCATGGACGCAAACATCAGTTCCTTAGCATCGCGTGTGGTCGAATCGAACCGTTCGCGGGAGCTAGCAGAGAGGGACGACGACGACGCCATCTTTGCAGAACTGGAAGCAGAAATTGAGAACGCTGATTCATCTGCACTCAGAGAGCACCGAACAGAGCAGCTCAGGTTGCAGTACGTGTTTCATTCGCTCATCCAGGTGTCAGGGAAAACCCAAATGACATCCAACAGGTCCAATAAACTGAAAGAAATGCATCAGAACGCGCATGGATCGTACACCGAGATCGCCAATGAGAAGGAAGTCATTCGAATAAGCGCGTGAGTAGTATCTTCTGAAAAAAAGAAAGGACCGACATGAAGACTGACACATCGTTAGTAATGAACCTCGTTGTGTAGTACATTTCTACCACAGCAACTTTAGAAGATGTGAAATCATGGACAAACACCTCGCCGTAGGCAATACATCAAGGTCCCCCTTGTTTCCATTGACAATGCTCCCAGTAGAAACTGGCGCCAAGATTCTTCACCACGCGATTCATTCGTGTGTTTGTGGAAAACGTACCGTGGTTGGTCGAACGACTGTCCATCCAGGTACTTCCGTGTGTGATGTGCTTTGTGAATGGTGTCTCAAAGGATCGGTGAGGTTTTGGCATGCCGAGCCGTTTGTTCGATCCTCACGTTTGTTGCCAGCCTTGTCGGATTCGAAGAGCTTGGAAACAACGATGTGTTTGAAACAGCTGTTCTCGAGCTCAGGCTCTCACAAAGCGGTGAACTTGCTTGCTCGCCTCGTATCGTTTTTATTGATGTACCCAAAAACAGGTGTTCTGCAGAAGACTGACAACTTTTCCGACCTCACGTACTCTATTGACCATCGCAGACCGGCCAAAGGCAGCCTCAGAATGGGAAATGAAGACGATGAAGAATTTGACCTCGATAACTGACTCTTGCAGTCTTTTTTTTCTCCCAGCAGATGTACATAGACGATCCTTGAGTCTTTGCGTGGATTTGAATGATTTCCTTATCGAGTGAGACCTTACGAGTACCTAGTACAAATAGTTATCGAGTCATCGAGTCTTTTTCGCCCTTTCCATCATGAAGCTCATCGGAAAGTACATCGACAAAAGTGGCACAGTGCGTCTGTGCCTTGCATCCGACTACATGGCTTACCAGCGCAGGGCCATGTCAGTCTTTGTCCTGAAGATGACGAAGACATGTGGCATTTGTACAATCTCATACAACAGGACGACCTGGTCAGAGCCCCCGCTATTCGGTACGAAACACCCTGAACCTCGGTTTATGTGATGCAAATGATGGATGCAGACGGGTACAGAGCGTATCAGCGACTGGCTCCACCGAATCTCATCGGATCAGACTCAAACTCACGCTGCAAGTCTCCAAAGTGGAGTACTCTTCCTCTGGCACTCAATCATCCACAACCGATCAAGCACCTTCGGGGAGCTCGTCTTCTGCACCACCTCCAGCAACCGCTGCACTTCATATATCTGGTCGAGTTGCGTCCGAAAACGAACATGTCAGGATGGGGGCATTCCACACCCTGGACATCGAGCCAAATCGCAATGTTCGGATTGAAAAGGTCGAAGGGTGGGATAGCATAGCACTCTCTCGCGTCGAGGAGTCCTGTACACCGGGTCGTGGGGCGGAAGTTGGTGCGGTGGTTTGTGGTGAAGGCACTGCAGCCTTCTGTCTGTTGTCTCAGCATCTCACCGTCATAGCACACCGCCTCTCTGTGCCCATACCACGCAAGGCGTCTGCACCAGGAACCTCTCAGCACGAAAAAGCGATGGCGAAATTCTACACGATGGTCTATGATGCGTTCGTCCGGCACATCCCGTTCACCAGTCCGAGTTTACGCGCCATCGTATTCGCAAGTCCCGGTTGGGTCAAAGATGCAGTGTATTCGACCATGATGACCGAGGCTGGGAGGCGAAACGACAAGTTGTTGGCAAAGTCGCTGCGAGAAAAGGGGCTCAGAGTTCACATCAACAGTGCTCACGTTCACAGCCTGGTGGAGGTCTTAAAGAGTCCAGAGGTATACCTTCTGCCCTAGCCATTAGCCCTTGGCTCACTGCTATGTATTCGTAGATCGTTGCACAGTTAAAGGAGACGAAGTTTGCTCGTGAGGGCATTGTCCTGGACAGGTGACTCCCCTCCCACGCTTGGTTACACTTCCTCAAAAAGTATAGGTTTTTCAAAATGTTGGGATCAGATGAAATGCGTGCATGGTATGGGCCTGAGCATGTTTTTCTGGCTGCAGATCGAGGGGCGGTTGGTACGCTCCTCATATCCGATGGACTTTTCCGGTGCGGACGAAATCGTTCTCTAAAGCAGTCAGGTTAACGGATTTTCTGCAGCGCCAGCGATCCAAAGACCAGGAAACGATACGTTGCGCTGGTTGAAAGCGTACAGCAGAAAGGGGCGGAGGTAGTGATCTTTTCTAGCATGCACGAATCTGGTCAACGTACGCACAGTGCTGGTGCGGAGGACCTCGAAATGTTGACCATTCTTCAGAATTAAATCAGCTAACGGGTATCGCTGCGATCCTAACTTTCCCGCTTGACATCGAGGTGGTCGAACTAGAAGAAAAGGAGGCGGCTGAAGAAGCCGAGCGAGAGAAGCTCGGGAAAGAGGTGGCTATCGAGTAACAACGGTTTGCTCGATTCGACATCGGGATCACGTCGCACTATTCGTACATTGACCTTTGGGTCTGTTTTGAGTAGACCTGCCGATACTATCTAGACAAGCGTCTTTCGTAGGCTATCCAACCAGCAACTTGGTATCTCTGTGCCTGCTTTTGAATCCCGCTTGCATTGATGTCGTGGCCAGTGCCAAAAATCCCCCTGCCCACAATGATGACGTCGCACCCGCAGTCAGTCACCACCTCTGCTGGTGTCCGATATTGTTGGCCCATGGCATCACCCTTGGCGTCCAACCCAACGCCGGGGGAGAGAATCAAGAAATCTTCGTCGCCAACGCTGTCGGTTTCTCGTGCCCCAACACCTTCCATTCGATGTTGTGCAACGAATCCGATGACAAAGTCGCGTCGAGCTCGTGCCATTCGAACCGCATCTTCTGTGTATGCGCCTGTCGTGAGGGCTCCTTTCGAGCTCATTTCTGCAAGCAAAACCAGTCCCCTTTCGAGGGGCAGGCCAACCGACGCAAGGCCGGTGATAATAGAGGGACCCGGCACAGCGTGGGCGTTTGTTATGTGCGCCCAACTTGCGATCTTATAGATCCCGCTGGAGTACTGGAGTGCGACGGTGTTACCTTGAGCACGCTGAGCACGGAGGAGCAAGAAGATCGGTGGTCCCAGAGACCCGCACCTATGTCGGCGAACTTGCGATCCTCGAATATCAGGAATTCGTGCTTGTCTCCAAGCGACTGCAATTCCTCGATGACGGAGGGGTCGTAATCCTCCAGGACGTCGATGTGTGTCTTGTCGTCAGAGTCGTGAGCAGAGTCGTACAGAAGAAAGAAAGAACGATATGCCTTTATGAGACAGACGTACGGCCCGACGGCGTCGATGATGGCAAGGAACTCTTTCTTGCGGGTGACGTCGACACTGACGGAGAGGTTGGTTCTCTTCTTTTCCATGAGACGCAGGAGGGCTCGTGCAGCGGGATTGGCGTGTCTCTGGGCACGATCTCCATAGCTGCGTAGGTGGGGCGACGACATGGGCCCTAAGCGGACGAGATGGCGCCGCTTGCCAACACGACCTTCACATGTCGGCAACGTCCATCCGCGAACGTGAGGACGACGACGGCGAGCCGAGGGCCTCGAAGCGCACCAAAACAACCGAGCGACACGACGCTGGCGAAAGCCCCCAAGCAGCGCCAGAACAGAGCACCCTTCCGCCCAGTCACGTCCTCCTGGGCCTTGGCTCATGGCAGACCGCGTCCGACGGACCGCGTCAGCTACGGGAATCCGACGTTGGGATCTCCGAATACACGAGCAGCGGTCTTCCGTCGATAGGCGGCATCATCAAGCAGAGGTGAGCCAATCATCCACCCGCTATTATTGCGACGCCTTGACCGCTCCTAGATTTACGGACTTTCTGGTCAACGAAGTCGATTTAGATCATCAGGTGGTTCACATCAAGTCACTCGGTCCGCCAGAATCAACAAAAGACGAGGCTGCTCCGTCGGTGCTTGGCGAAGAAGTACCCGACACCCCAGCACAAGAAGCCACCGACGCTCAAGATAAGGACTCCGATGAGTTTGTAGGGTCATCGAAAGTGTGTCAGGTGGAGAGCACTGTCGTGCCAGATGCGAGCGAAGGACATGGCAACGGGGTGGTCCCCGAGGACGAAGACACCTGGGACGACTCATTTGAATCATCATTATCGCCCTTCCTTTCCGAGTCATCAATTGTCGCACTCAAGACGATGTATCTGGAAGGTCCCGAACCTCCACGAGCGAGCGATCATGGTTGGGCGAGCAGGGTACATAAAAAGTCAGGAGACGCCGAAACCTCCGAACAGGGGGTCCCTCCCTGCCAAGGGAACGTGCCTTCCCTCCCCGAAAAGCGGCGAGGAAAGGACGAAGGTGCTCGTGGTAGGGGCAACAAACAAAAGGGGCGTGGCAGCCGTTCACAAGGTGGCGAGCGGGAGGACCACCGGAGGGTCTTCAGCGAAGTGTGTCGTTCGGCAGGGCGGTTTTATCACTTCTCACACCTAAAGGCAGCCTATCAGCTCAAAAGCTGCGCGGACAGCCCTACACCAGGCGGTACGAAGACTATTCAGAAGTAAACTTGAGAGCGAAACAGATTTGTCTACCCCAGCTGGCGAGGACGGCTCTCGCATCATTATCAGGTGGCCAAGAAGAGGCGGTGGTCGTGGGGGCTCACGGGGTAAACTTTAAAACATCTCAGATGCTCCCGTCTGACCTGTCGCCCCAGCCCGTGGAGAGCGAGCCCCGCGCGGGGAGTACCCTCCCTATATTCACTTCACACTGCAAAAGACGAATCGTGACACACAAGACGCACTTGCTTATCTGTCCCGTACTTTGCATGTCAATGTCAAGGACCTTGCCGTTGCTGGTACGAAAGACAAAAGAGCCGTCACGATACAACGTGTATCACTACGGCGTGGCAATAAAACTGTCGACGACGTGTGGAAAGCTGCCAATCAGGTTGGTAGGCGTTCGGTCTGTGAGGCAATTACGCACAGGGGAGATCGTGGCATTCGCATTGCGGATCTGAACTATCGCAAAGCTAGTTTGGAGCTCGGTATGCTCAAGGGTAACCGGTTTGTGATCACTTTACGGTTCGTGCAAGTCTTCTCCACACAATCAATACGCATATCTGACGCTGGCCCTTCCTCAGGAACCTTCACATTGATTCGATGGGCACGCTTGATCTAGTTATCAACAGCTTGAAACAAAAAGGATTTATCAATTATTATGGTATGGTATAATGACGTGAGGTTTCGATGCAATGCCTGACTGCCTACAGGTATGCAGCGGTTTGGTACGGCCGCTGTCCCAACACACACCATTGGCTTGGCTTTTCTCCGATCTGATTGGCACAAGGCTGTTTCTCTGATCCTCCAGGTACGGCCTGGCGAACACCCGGACGTGGTCGCGGCTCGCGAGGCATGGCTGGTCGATCGTGATCTAGACCGCGCTCTTGCGCTCATGCCTCGTCGTGTTGTCGCAGAGAGGTGCATATTAGAGAGTTACAAGAAGCAGGGTGGTGAGACGAGAAACGCCATGGGCGCACTTTCAACCGTAAGTTGCGCTATCACTCCATGCTCAACAGGCACATCAAACGCTCTATTTCACAAGATCCCGCGTAACCTCAGGTTGATGTACATACACGCCTACCAGTCTTACGTATGGAACGCGATCGTCTCGGAGCGCATCCGCATGCATGGTGCTGACAAAACAGTTCCGGGAGATCTGGTATACGAGGAAGAACCAACAGGCAAAACAGCACCAAGCAATCCGCCTGACGTGGACTCGGACGAGCCTATGGCGGTTGACGAATCCGGTGAGTTTCTCTGGCCGTTCTCTCGGTTGATCGTATCTGATCTGTGTCTGAAGGGGAGGGCAGTAGCGCTCCTAGAAAAGCCTACAGGGCAACATGGGTTCCACCAAAAGTGAAAACGTTAACCACAGAAGACGCACACAAACATTCGATTTTTGATGTGATCATGCCACTACCCGGGAGAGACGTAGAGTACCCCGGAGGCGCACTTGGAGAACGATACCGCGAATTCTTGAAAAAAGACGGGCTGGACCCTGATAACTTTATTCGCAAGCAGAAGTGAGAGGAGTTTAGACTGTAGTGTGAACCTGGCTGAACGATCTCCATCAGAGAGTATACCCTCAACGGGTCCTACCGAAAGATTCTTCAGTTACCGAAGAATACGTCGTGGTCTATTCTCCGATATACTGACCCCGATGTTGCACTGGCGCAAGCGGACGAAGACAAACTCTTGGGTTTTGACCCGCCAAGTGTGGTGGAGAACGGCAAATTCATGGCTTTGCAAATCGATCTAACGCTTGGAACCGCAGCTTACGCCACCATGGCTCTTCGCGAACTCACCAAGACAGAGACGAGCTCGCACTTCCAAACGGAACTCACACAATCCTCTGAAGATCAACAGTTTCGAGGTACAGCGTTCCCAAGTGCAGGCAGTGAAAAGGCTTGAATGCACCTGACAATGTTGTAGTAGTACGTCACTGAGCTCCGTACATGGACGTTACATGCGAAAATATATTCGCACGATTGCGAAAACCCGATATCACAGCCACAATTCCCTTCCCTCGGCGATCCTGTAAGCAAGCCTATAATATCATCTGATTCGCTTTTGAGTGAGAGGTTGATCTGACTCTCTCCTCGAATCCCGTCTTTTCAATGAATGTTTTGCCTCCAAAAATCAACGGCTCCGCCCCAGCATGGCGCCCCGAACGCGTGCAGGAACTCGTCGTCCGGGAGCAATTTTCCTTCGACTCGATGGAGGATGCGCTCGCAGCCTTTGCACGCGGCGAGCCGATCGTAGTCATGGACGACGAGAACCGGGAAAACGAAGGCGATGTCATCATGGCCGCGAGCAAATGTACGACCGAGGCCATGGCCTGGATCATCAAGCATACGAGGTGCGTTAGTCCGCCCGACCGTTCTGACAACCTCAGCTGACACAGCTCGTAGCGGCTATGTCTGTGTCTCTCTTACTTGGAAACGTCTTCAGGAGCTGGACATCCCAATGATGGTCCCGGATAACCAAGATCGACACCGTACGGCTTACACTATCACTGTCGACTATAAGCACGGTGCGTGCGTTCTCTCTCTCTCTCCGTTGAGATGAGCTTGTGTGTGTGTGATCCATCTAACATTGCCTAGGTACCACGACAGGCATATCCGCACACGACCGTTCCCTGACGGTCAGGAAGCTCGTCGATCCTTCTGTGGACGCTTCGGATTTCACCCGTCCGGGCCACATGGTTCCCCTCCGAGCACGCGACGGAGGGGTGTTGGAGCGTAGGGGGCACACGGAGAGCGGCATCGACCTGTGTATTCTTACGAGTCTGCCAGAAGGTGGGGTCCTCTGCGAAATCGTGAACGACGACGAGAAGGGAACGATGGCTCGACGTGATGATTGTAGAACGTTTGCAGACCGGTGGGGCCTCAGAATGATCAGCGTGGAAATGCTAGCGCAGTACAGGAAGTGTAGGCCGTCGCACCTCTGATAGATATATACCAAGCTCGACCGGGCATAAACGCTCGTAGGACGACCTTGGCTCGGTTCAGGTTGGCGTGGACCTTCACGTTGCGCGGTCCGGTGTTTGCGAGAGGAGACGCGTCGATGGCCAGGCTGCTGGTGGGATGAGATGAGAGGCCTCGCGAGACCCAGCACGGCAAAGCATCGGGGATTCGGGCACTTTTCGCTGATAGGCTATTTGGAGTCGTCGGACACGCGCTCGTTTTGCGGTGCATCGTTGGGGCTGTGTCCGTTTGTCACGGCGGCCTGTTGCACTTGCGGTGCCCCCGCTCTTCTGACCGAACCAACGCATCTTTCACCGATGGGTAAAATAGAGAAGATCGTCTTCTGGTCGCTGGTATTAGATCTTTTCGGTGAGCGTGCTCTGCAAGGCTTCCCGCTCAGCCTTTTGCCTGACGTGTGTACAAGCCTTTACGATCCCGCTCCCTCTCTTCCCTCGAATCATTGAATGGTATACGGTGGTGAGTATACGGAGTGTCACGTCCCTGTCCCTTCTGACATCTTGCCAGAAAGAAGGGTCCGATCCCACTGGCTTGTTATCGCGGACGCTACATACCGTCTCGTCCATTCGGGGACTATTGTATAGACCCAGTAATAACCCACAGAGATGGGACGTGGTGCTTCTAGGTGGGCCGCCATTGCATACCGACTGTGCGTGGTATCGCTCACTCGGCGTACAGGAGGCTTGATGGGCTCCGTCTTTTCGTATGTATGTCGTGAGGTGAAATACCGCTGGTTCTGACCATACACCCTTCAAGAACGCTCCAATTTTTCATCTCTCCGCTGATTGGGGCACTTTCTGACAAGTATGGGCGTAGGAATGTGCTCCTCGTTACTATGGCGGGAAACATTCTCTCTGCACTCATGTGAGTTATCTCCCATCCAGCTCGCGCGATCCGTGATACGTTGTCTCGAAGATGGATCAAGGCTACCACGTTTTCGTCTTATATGCTCTCTCGCATAGTCGGCGGTCTTAGTGAGGGCAACGTGCAACTGGCGACGTATGTATTCTCCTCGGGCATGGCTTAGTTGGTTCGCTGGACCTTCAATAGTGCAATTCTCTCAGACATTACTGCACCCGCAGAGCGTTCTAGGTCTCTGGCGCAAATCGGCATTGCATTCGCGATCTGCTTCTGCATAGGTCCGCCTATTGGCGCATACTTTGGGTCTCAACCTGTCCCGGCTTCCGTAAGAGCATTGGGCGTCGAGCTGAACATCTATGCTGTTCCTGCATTAATTACTCTGGCACTTTTGTCTGTAGAGACGTTGTTCTTGGCAGCAGCCCTACCAGAAACCATAGGCACCCGTCTTCACGACAGTGGCAAAGACTCGCCAAAAGCAAGCAAAGAAAAACCAGAAACGAAACGGCCAACAAGGACAGCTCAAGAACGGTTGGACCTGTTGCAGACATTGCGATCGCTCCATTTCTTCTTTTTGGTCATCTTCTCCGGGGTCGAGTTCACGCTCACCTTTCTCACGTTTGATCGTACGCCATCCCCCTGCCCAGCAAAGTGCGAGTCTCACTCTCGTCTCTGCAGTTTTCGACTGGAGCAATAGCAAGAATGGTGCTCTCATCGGATCCATCGGTATAATTAGTGCTCTCCTTCAAGGTGGGTACGTGCGTCGGACAGTGTCCAAGGTAGGAGAGGGCAAAATGGCGAGGCGTGGGGTAATGAGCTGTGCTGCCGGACTCGTGCTGCTCTGTATGGTTCCCCGATTTCACCAAGATCGGCCTTCCACGGCGGTCTCTCTCCTTCAAATGGCTGCCGTCTGCCTCGCCTTCACATCGGCGACGGTCGTCAACTCACTCACGTCGTTCGCATCCTTGCAATGCAACGAAACGGTTGATCGGGTCACCGGGAAGCCTGTGCAAGCTCACCCGCAGCTTTCCAAGGGGGTAGCGTTGGGTATGTTCCGCTCCGCCGGTCAGTTGGGACGGGCCATTGGCCCTCTGCTGGGTTCGTAGGTTTCGATCGACGATGCTGTTGATTTTGCTGAACCTGTTGACCACCAAGCCTGCGTCTCATACTGGACCTTTGGTCCATCGATGACCTATGGCATCAGCGCCGTGGCGATGATCTTCCTGACGGTCAGGATGAGATCAGTGGCTGCAGTCCCTTCTTGATCGCTACCTTGGCTCATGTGACAAATCATGAGTCTGATGGTTGCTCGAAACATGTTTCACATCCAAAGACGGCTGTGCATGTACACAGCTTGGGCTAGAAATGAATGGACATGGGTTTCAGGCCAACAGGAGTATATAAACTTGAACACAGGGAATTCATCCAGTAGATCCACATGTTAGCTGAAGCAATGGGACTTATTAAGATTTCGTAAAGTATCTGGTCTGCTAACAAGCAATGTTCTACACTACGACTCTGCAGTCTCAACATCAATAAGGGTCTGTGACGATGATATACGGCTCTCCATGCGGGATGATTGCGAACTTCCCTGGTGAAACAGTGGATCGGCCTCCGCAGACGTTGTCCCCACCCATCCAGCATCTGGAGAATAGCGAGGCTTCTCGGGGGGCACTTGAGGGGAGGGCTGTGGTGGCGGGCTACGTGGAGGAATGTCTGAACCTTGCGACTGAGTGAAGATCGCAGGAAGAAAAAACAACACCCCTCGTGACCGGTGCCTCCGGTGTCGTGCAGGTGATCGTGAAGAAACAATGTTATCGCGTCGATGTGTAAAAAACGCAGCTGCACGATCCCTGATGCGATGGACGGTATCGACAATTGAAGGAGATCCAAGATGAGTAGGGACGTCAACAGTGGACGAAATCTCGGAAGGGGCAGGGGAATCTGAACGAACATCAAAAGGAAGTGGAAGGAGGGAGACATGTTCTTCAAATTGAGGCAGAGTGGAACCTGAAGGAGAAGAGGGCTGCGTGGAGGCTGCTGACGGGGGGAGCAAGGAGGACCAACGCATGTCAAGGTGCCAACGGCCATTGCGCTGGGTCCACCTCGGGAGCAGCACATCATAGCCACCAATCCGTCGAAGACCGTACTTTCTCGAGTTGCTCGGTATCGCGAGACGGTATATGCCCCACAATAGAACCGCCAAGCCGAGCCACATCAAGGGTTTGCCCCAGCGACTGAGGAATCCGATGAACTGAGCGTCATCTGCATGCCAACTGCTTCCATAAAAGTGTGAAAAGAATGAGTGTGGCGCCTCGCCAGGCTTGGCGTTCTTGCCATAGAGCGACTTGGGCAGAATGCGTACGTCACCAGGTTCATCCAGAGTAATGGGATGAGAAGAGGTATAGATGCTGTACTGGGCAGACAGGAACATGGGGCCCGTTGAAAACATGACGGTGGGATAATTGAGGAACCAGTCGTGATCAAAGGTAACGAGGTTGTGGATGGTCTGTGCGAGAAAGGGATGCCCTTTTTCTGCAAACATGAGGTCGTTGGATACGCCGACGGGGATAGTCCTTGGGAGAATGACGGGGTATATTAGCAGTGGGTCCAGAGGTCGTAAGCAACCAACGTCGAGGTCAAGATAGATGCCCCCATAATGATGGAGGACGAAGTAACGGATCGCGTCGGCGCGCTGGATTACATATTCGTAATTGTCAAAGGTGTCGAGAAACCAAGGGTAGTGTTCTGCAACGAACTCGCGCGAGCTGGCATCTGTCCATAGCATGTACTCGCTGAGAGGGGCATAAGGGACAGCACGTGCGCCGGGAGACAGAGACGTACTAGTCGGGCATCATGTCACGACAGGCTTCGGATATGTTTTTCCATGCCTGAGGGAGAGTCTCTGACTTCCACGTCTGGTGGAGAATGCGTGGGATGCGTTCGACCATGCCGTGCTGAGAAGCATTCCACCGGGAAGAGTTGCTGAGAACGGGGACATCGCGGTCGGAGAGGTATGCGGCAGGATTGATGGCGAGGTAGTAGGACACGGACGAGAGGACGAGGACGGTACCGAGGAGGAAGAGGGCGAGGAGGGCGAGGGCGATGTGGAGCGCGCGCCGCTTGGCCATGGTGGAGGGGGGGCAGAGTGAGAAAGCAGGAAAACAATGAAATATCGATTTACTTGGGCAAGTAAATAACTAATAATTAATGCGGGCCCATGCCTGTCGGCCGCATCGCCAGCTCGAACACGGGCCACAGGTGCGCCTCCACCGCACGCACCGACTCTCCGACCCCCGCCCCATCCGCCCACAGGTCTCCGATCGTCGCCAGCGTGCTCAGCGCAACCTCCCAGTCCCGTCGTGACCAATCCTGCCCTCTCCGCGCCCCCCTCCCTTCGTACGGCCGCTGCAGAAACACGTCCACGCCCGGCGACGAACGTGGCCATGCCCTCTCTGCGTTCAGGTACTCCAGCGCGTCCGACACCATCCAGAACGTCATCCGTTTTCGCGCATACGCCGGTGCATGTCTCGACGTCGTCTCTGCAGCCCCAAACACGGCTGCTTTCGGCCCTGCAGCCTTGGCCGCCAGCCCCAGCAGCAGTTCGCCAAAGTGTTCAATCACCTGCAAGTGCAGCAGATCGAGCGCATGGCTAGGACGGACGAGTTCGGTCACTGCCGAGTCGTCATCAATCTCCATCCCATCGTCGTCAGCTCTCACATCAGTAGCATCTTCCATCACGTTGCCGTGGTAGCTTGGGAAGGGACCGCTGAACCGGAGCATCGACATGTCAGGGCCAAAAACCGCCAAGGCGAGTGCCCGACTGCAGAACGCTTCTTGGCTCGGAAATATCGTCGGGATTCCTGCCGGGCTTTGTCATACTCACCATGTCACTTCAGAGACTTGGCCCACACGTACCGACGCTCTCGGCTTCCACGGCCAGAAGTTTATCTTTGCTGCACAGGAACGTGCAGCACTGCCGGACCCGAAAAAAGTACTGACAGCAGTCGAGAATCAAACTGTCACATATTCTCTCCGTGCCGAGCTCCTGTTATCCTGGGTTAGTGGGCCGGTTTGTGGACCACTAGAGCACACACCTCTCCCCGTTCCTTCACCTTCCAGTTTCCAGACGACTTGCAGGTTTCATCGAGCGCTTGGCCTCTCACGCTCTTCCTCTCCTTGACCCTCTTGAGCAACCAAGTAGACGCTCGTCGCGCAAACCACGACAACCTGTCGCGGTTTTTCAGGCTGTTGAGCAGACGCTACCGGTCAGTCAACATGTAGTGTAGCAGATAATTTATGGTTTTGCTACACACGCATCGAGTTCGTGTATGACAGCCCCAGGGATGAGCACCAAGATGGGTAACCGTTGTTGCTCGGCTTCTGCCACAAATGTTTGTATGACATCGAGAAATTCCAAGAGTATGTTCGTATCGAGCACGACAACTGACCATCGCTCGGTCAGTGGGGCCTTTGCGAACACGGAGTTAATCGAAATATATAAATTACGCGGGGAGCTTTCGTTTGCGTACACACCTGCATCTCGACGTCCATGTTCGTGATCTCGTGGATGGATTGAAGGGTAACGTCGAGCTGGGTCATGTTCGTCGCTGCAGTACGCGGCACATGTAGTAACGGGTGCAGTGGGTGCTGTCGTGCCCACCTCCATAAAAACTAGACACCCCACCAGGTGCGCGTGGAGGACTGCGACCTGAAGGTTGCATTTTCGGGCGCTTCGACTTGGTGGTGTCGGTGTGGCAGACTAGCAGTGGCGAGTCAGACGGCAGACGCTTGGCACGTTCGGATTACCCTCGTCGTGTCTAAGAAAAATCCGATCGATATCACATTACTGGTGCAGGGTGCGATAATACAAATGGCTTGACGACGCATGTTCATGAATAAACTACTCCAATAAAGATGTCAAAGGCTGATTGCGAAACTCATGAGAGAGCGAGTTTCTTCATAGGAGGCGTGCCGTCCGCCTCTTGGGCAGGATGGACGTCAGAACTCGGATCATCGTTGACAATCTTACGCTTAAGCATGGCACGCTTCGCATCAGGGGAAGGCGATACTGAAACTCGTCGGCCGCCTCCCCTCGGGGGTGTCGAGCGAGTATCTGGCGTTCGCGAGCGACTACGACCGGACGTGCTATCTCGCAGGCGCGCTGCGAGGTTCTGAGCCGAGGTCATGGCTTCTGAATGACACGTCGCATGATAAATCTATCCCCAAGTCACCAACTGGAAGAGACGGATAGAGACGCGATCACGTACCCTGTCGTCCCTCTTAACGGCATTCCGCCACACCCACTCCTCATCATCCTCCAAAAACTCAGATTTCATGGCTTCCTTACAGATTGGACATGACATTGACTTGGCCTCATCGCCTGGCGGAACCACAACAAACTGTGCACGAAGTTCGGCATCACGCTGGGTAGCCTCGGCGGCTGCTCCTGCCTTCAAAGAACTAGAACCAGAGCCGTAGGCACGTCGTTTTCCTTTCATATCTGAAGCCCCTTCGTGAAGCCAATCCTATGGGGAATCAATCAGCTTCCAATCGTGCCGAAAAAGAACAGATAGTCCTCGTACCTCGAGACTAACAAACCAACTTCTGCTATGTCCACGGCCCTGATTCTGGTTGACTTTTCTGTTCTGTTTGAAGTGCACATCTAGGTGATCGTCCATGGCTTTTTTCCCCGAAGCGTCATCACTAAATCGCATGCCACACTGCTTACACTGGGCAGGGAGTCGATCATACAGAAATGACGCGACAAAGGGGCGTTTTCTGGACAAGATATTTGATTGAGCAAAACGGCCAAGGTGGGAAGGAGTATAACTTACCTAACAATGTCCGTGGTGGTAAGTTTGATCTTCTCGGAAAGGACAGCCTTTCTGTAAGCACGAGTACTGTCACGACTAAGACTATTGGAGGGCGGAGGTATCTGTTCCTCATCGGTACTCGAACCTACACCAGTGGGCGAACTATCGACAGAAACAACCCCTGCTTTCAACAGTGCGTTATAAAGGTCCGTTATACTGGTCGGAGGTATCGATGGGGCTGTAGATAACGCTGAACTGGCCTGCACCGAAGACAGAAGAGCGGAGAGATTTGTGGGCTCCGCTTTTATTGGTTCTGCTTGATAGTTGTATGTACCAGAGGGCTGTGATGGCGGAGCATTTGAATATGTCGATTGGAACGGGCGCGCATAGGAAGGCTGTTGTGAATATGGGAACGTCGACGTTGAAGATGGATATGACGAAGCTGTCGACGACGTTGTCAGCGTCGGAGAGGGTCCTTGTGATGCGCGCGTTAGTGACCGCAACTGGCCGAGAATTTGGCGTAATTCGTCCTGAGAAACTCCGGCTTCCACAAGTTTCCGCAACTGCAATCGTACAAGGCATAAGATGACATAACCGGCTACAGAGCCAGACGCCTCACCTGCTGTAGGACTTCGACGTGTTTCTGTGCTGCGGAGTCCCAAGGATTGGCTTGGAGAGCTCTCTCCTTCTGACCTAACGTAAATTCAAGCTCACTAAGGACTTGAACCTTGGAGACTTGACCGGATACATGTCCCTACGCAAAACGGCGTCAAACTTGAATACGGGCAGTTGAGGGGACAGAAATGCTCACGTCCGACGCAGAGTCGCCGCCCCACACGCCCCGTTCGATCGCGAGTTGATTGATAACACCAAAGAGCTCCTTACCACTTGGTGCACCAGTTCTCCAGGTAAGCAGCATTTCTTCCATTTTGCTCCGAGTTGGCTGGTCCACCTGCTGATAAGTGTCGAGGAACAGCGGGATAACGAACGGCGCAAAGTGGCGCGCATACGGATCAAAGACATTCTTGGAGATGGCGTCAAGGAGATAGAATGCGGGCAGCTTCATCCAAGGAGGTACCTGATAAGGAGCAAACCGAAAATGGAGAGATGAGTCAGCACTGTGACTGCAGACGGGGAAAAGAGCAGAAACAAGCAAAAGTCGAGTTCTACGGCAAGGAGCGTCTCGTTCTCATGGTCTCGCCCTCCTCATGCCGCTGTCAGCAGCGGTGCCCCTCAGTAGGGCGACGAGAGGTTATCTTTGCTCAGACTACATGAAGAAATCTATATACACAATTGGCAAGCAACAGACACCACTGCCAGGCGAAAGAGGACGCTCGCCCACCCCATCCGCTACGATCAAGTAAAATTTTCATTATGATGGATCAAAGACTCACCCTTCTGATGTGCGAGTCAATGCACTGTGCGACCACATCAGCCCATCTTGAGTACTCTTGAGCGAACATGGATAACGTTTGGATTATCGGCCTGGAGTTAATGGTAAGCTCTGCTAGACGGACAGTAAAATCACGTCGGAACGAGTTGGGATCCACATGATATATCGGCGGAGCAGGTGGTGGTGGTGGTGGTGGTGGTTGCTGGTAGGAGTATGTCGCCAAGGCAGAATGATAGCCTGGTGCTGGGTATGTGACCTGCCCGTAGGCCGGGGATTGAGAGTACATCGACATGTCACTTCAAGCTTATAACGCTGTAAGTTCGTGCCAATGTTACACGGGTTTCGCCTGGAACCGCCGAGCGAGAAGACTCTGAATTTAATATTTCACTTAAAAGTGACGGTGGCCAGAGCCTCCAATGAAACGGTGGTGGTGGGTGAAGGTAAAGAAGCAATTGTTGCCGTGCTGACTTGGAATCACTGCCTTATGATATTCAGTCTCCGACCGCAAACAGCCGTAAAGCTCCATACCGTGTGGTGCGGCCACCAAGCCCAACGGCCTCAAGCATAGCGCTGGTCATAAAGTACGTCCACTTCGCAAAGTTCGACGGTGCTCCGGCAGATCTGCTTGTGCCTGTGGTGCCATGTACCTCGTTCTGCACAGTCTGGCAGTGCGAAAACTATGGATTTTATCCGATTCTGGTGGATAACTTGTCGCTAACCTTCCTGTATCTCAGATGCGCGACATCCTCAAGACCGAAGAAATCGATATTCCTGAAGGTGTCACCGTCAAGATCAAGTCTCGTGTCATCGAAGTGACCGGCCCTCGAGGTTCACTCACAAAGAAGGTTCGCCATGTCGACATGGATATCCGAGTGGTTAGGGTGGGCAAGGACAAAACGAAGGTTATCTTGGCTGTCTGGCAAGGGGGCCGCAAGCACGTCGCCAGTCTAAACACTATAAGAAGCCTCATCCGCAATTTGATCATTGGGGTGACCAAGGTATTATATACTCGTCTTCGCACTGACTGAATGTTGACGCGGCAACCAGGGATTCCTCTATAAAATGCGTGGAGTTTATGCACACTTTCCCATCAACTCTATCATTCAAGACGATGGCCGAAAGCTGGAGATTGTAAATTTCCTGGGGGAGAAGGTATGCTCGGCGAGAACTACTTTGAGACATAAACTGATTTGTCGACAGGCTGTTCGGCATGTCGACATGTTGGATGGCGTGATAATATCGGAATCGAAAGCTCAGAAAGATGAACTCCTCCTCGAGGGCAACGACATCGAAAAGGTCTCACAATCAGGTATCTCCATAGCCATGGCGGATGGACCAGGGACTGATAAGCTTTCGCAGCCGCTTCGATTCAGGGTAGCTGCAGAGTGCGAAACAAAGATATCCGTAAATTCCTCGACGGTATCTATGTTTCGGAGCGGACGACTGTGGTTACGGACTAGAGCGTTGAAAATGGATGGACCGGACACACGTATGCGTGATTTCCGGTACCCTTGTATGATCGCGCACGCCACAACATTTCATTGTTCCACCTGAATGATACATGACCGCACGAACCAACCACCGACTGAAGTTCACGGAATAAAGGGAATCCACGTAGCAACTCGTCGCCGATAAGATTCATAGTCTTTACCAAAGAACTGTACCAATGCCCTCTCCTCGGCTACGGTAGACGGTCAGCAAATCAAACGATCGAAGGAAAGATCAGACCTCGTGTGCGTCGGTAGAAGAACCTCCAAAGGATTACGGCGAAACCGATAAAGCTCACTGGGTTCTGTAGCACCATTTGCGTGCCCAAAGCCCAGTAGAAGAAGCCGGTATAAGAAGGATGGCGAAACCACCTGACATAACAATGGATAGAGGACAACTGCCACCGACAGCAATATATTGACCTACGCGTATACTCCGTTGGTCACCAGTCGATGCGAGTCCAGCTTACGGAATGCGACTGAATGCGAGAAATTGGAAGATGCGTGGATCATTGCAGTTGTCCTCAATGCCTGTCCACCGAATGCCAAAAGAATACCTATCATGGGCAATCAGATGGACGCAGAAAGACGCTGTGCAGCTAACATACCGATGGCAGACACGTATGCGACCGACTTTGAGGAAGGTATGAAGAACAGGGTCACAAGGTATTCTGTGAGTGCAACGCCATGGGCAACATGGTACATTGCGCCGTTTTCAAGTAAGAACGCTGAAGATGAGTGAGCCGCGGGGTCGAGTGTTGCAAAGAATCCAGGCGTGCTCACAGTCTACGCTACATTTTTCGAGATTCCAACCGGCAGTCGCTGCAAACTCACCCCAGTGAAAAGCGGACAGTGCCGCGACAAAGAAGCCAAGTTGATATGTGGCCCACCAAGGCGAGGGAAGGCCTCCATGCAGGAAAAGGAAGAAACCGAGGGCAAAGACACCGCCTAGCAGAAAGGATATCGTGGACGCTGCGAGTGGGGTATTCGGAATGTTGCTACGTGGCTCTATGCTTGCGGGAATCGTCAGGAGGGGGTGTTGCGTGTGTCTGCGCGCTTCCATGCGTTGTTCGAATGCATCCGCCTGCAAGTCTTGCATGGTGCAGCAGAACACGTCCTTGCCTTTAAAGTCGCAAGCCAACTTGGGCTATGCGACGCTGTCACTTCAAGCCCATCCATCGTGCCATATACCGCTCCTTTGCATCCGTCGCTCGAGATGACATTTCGGACATCAGGAACATAGCCCTCGTGGCTCACATTGGTGCGAATCAACGAGTTCTGTTGTCATCGCCGGGGCTGACGTCTTTGCACAGACTCTGGTAAAACGACGCTAACAGAATCCATCTTGCACAAGTCATCCTACATTCCATCCCCAGGCTCTGTTGACAGTGGGAGCACCACCACTGACTTCCTGCCCGCGGAGAGGGAGAGGGGTATCACTATACAGTCTGCAAGCATACCAGTCAAATGGAAAAACTGGAATTTCAATCTCATCGATACCCCTGGCCACGCTGACTTTGGTATGGAGGTCGAGAGCGCCAGCCGTGTCGTTGACGGTGCGGTCGTATTGGTGGACTCGGTCGAGGGCGTCGAAGCGCAGACGATGGGTGTGTGGAGGCAACTCTCCAAGCGCGTATTTTCTGGATTCGTTCAGCTCTACGATGACACTGAAATCCACGATTTCCAGGTACAATGTAGCTACTCGCATGCTCTTCATAAACAAACTTGACCGACCAGGAGCCTCTGTCAGATCATCTCTGTTGTCCCTCTTAACCCACAAATTGCACCCAAACCCTTTGACAATCACGCTCCCACTGGCATCTATGAACCCGGATAATTACTTTCGAGCAGAGCCAGGTATCGAAGGTTTGGTCGACCTTATAAAATGGGAGCTTTGGAAGTGGACAGAAGATGGAGGTCACACCCGTCTTCCTCTTCCCCTGGCCAAAGACGTTTCTGGGTTTGCGGGGATCTTTCCGAGTGATCATCCCATCATCCCTCACTTGGTGCCCGCTAGAATAGCACTCCTAGAAAACCTGGCCATGTTCTCCGAGGATCTCATGGAGCGAATCCTTGGTTCCCCATCGGATCCGCACTCTTACTTACAAATACACTCCACAGAAATAGTGCCTCATCTGCGAAAGGCTACCGTCGAAAACCAAGTTCTTCCTGTGTTATGTGGTTCCGCCGTCAAAAGCATCGGCACGGAGTTGGTTATGGATTATGCTGGACACTTACTGGCAAGTCCTCTCGACGTACGCCTGCAAGCGGAATCACCAGATTCCCCAGTGCGTTTGTTAGCCTGGAAAGTTGCTTGGGACAAGCGAAAGGGATGGCTGACGTTCGTACGAGTGTACTCAGGTGAGTCTACGTTTGGCTACGGGACCCCTTTCCGATATCTTTGTCGTCTAGGAACTCTCAAACGCCAGAGGACTATATTTAATGTCAACACGGGCCAGAAAGAGCAGATTTCAAAACTTCTTCTACTATATGCTTCTGAAGCAGAGGAAGTAGATTCACTCCCTTTTGGCTCCGTTGGAGTCGTTCTCGGCCTCAAGCACACTCGCACAGGGGATACCCTTGTTGACCGTGATTTTGGAAAATCTGGCTCTTCTCAATTGTTACTTCGAGGGGTTGCACCACCTCAGGCAGTTATGTCGGTCTCGGTCATACCTAATTCCCACTCTGACCTGGACCCCGTCCAAGAGGCCATACACTCGTTAATGCGTACAGATCCATCGGTCCGCATGGACCATCAAGACGGTCAAATCCTCGTACATGGCCTCGGCGCCCTGCATCTAGAGATAACTGAGGGTCGGCTGAGGGATGAATGGGGCGCTAAATTCGAGTTTGGTGATCGTCAGGTCAGCTACCGAGAGACAACAGATTTCGGCATCTCCCCGCGGCTAGAAGAGTGGTCAACAGAAATCGCCGGGAAGGCGACAGTTGTCGAGATTGCGCTATCGATAGCACCTCTCGGAGAGGATGAACAAGGTGATCCGGCATTTGACGGCAATCTCGTGCTGGATTCCTGTGGTCAGCCGCTCAAAGCCCCAGATTCGTATCCAAGCCAACTTGATCCATTAGCAAACCTCGCTCGTGGTATCACCAGTGCCCTCTCCAGCTCACCTCACACATCCCTCCCCCTGTCGCACGTCAAGGTCCAAGTAACACAATACGCACTTCCGCGTCAGGCACCCCCGTCCACCCTTATTGGTGCTAGTTCACACATATTGCGCTCCAAGCTTAGAGAAGCGGGAATGGGTGCCATCCTTGAACCTTTTGTTAATCTCAAGGTTTCCGTCCACATGGATACCCTCGGCAAGGCAATCAAAGACATCACAGAAAATGGGGGTGAAATCCTTGACCTTGCTAGCTCGTCCCTAGCGGCCGACGAAGATGGAACTCCATATCCTTCGGACGGGCTATATATACCTCCCGAGGAACTTTCACCTTCCTCGATTTCTCTTGGGACACCCTCATTCGCTTCGCCAATGGTAAAACGAACAATCCATGCCGTTGCTCCACTGAGTCGTATGTTGGATTATGCGGCACGATTGCGCGCATTGTCTGGGGGCCATGGTAGCTTTGACATGATGAACGCGGGATTCCGACGGGTATCAGGGCCCCGCAAACTAGAGATACTCAAGGAGATCGGACGTGCTTAGAATGTATGACCGATATTATTACATGCCGGGATGTCATATATCATAGCTCAAAGTAATTCCCGTACTTCGTCCGCATCCCCAAATAGTGCTGTTCCATCCATGTCGTCATCATCGTCCGCTGCGATAGTGTGCATATGGCCCGCAGCGTTGAGCGTTTGGCTGAAGTTAATAAGGTCGTCGTTGTAATCATGATCTTCGGTCCCCTCGTGAAAGAGAGGCACTGAAGGGAGGGTCTTCTCTCTTTCAAAAGGCGCTTCGCTCGCCGCCCTGTCGTTCTCCGGAAAAAACAAGGGTGTTCTTGCTCTCTGTCCTGCCACAGTAAACTCGTTGGATGGATGGAATGGCGGCCCCAGACTTCCACCCCGAAGCGATGTTCCGAGACCTGCCGGTCGCAACCTGGCTTCCTGGCGTTGAGGCGGCCACGGCTCCACGACCACACAGAGACAATGGCCAGATATGGAAAAAGACTGATATCTGAGTTGGAGAAGTGGCTTTGGTTTCTTTTCTTCTTCCTCGACAAGAAGCTCGGTATCTGGCGAGGGACTTGGTTCGCCGCTCGTGTCCCAAGCGGCATCACCTCCGTCGTCGCCGGCAGGACTTGATTGGTCAAATTTCTTAATCACCAGATCTTGCACGAAGTGGCCCGACTTACATATCAGGAACTCCTGAAGAACCCCCACCCGTCTCTGGAGGTGGAGACATCATGACAGCATCTTGAAATGCGTCCTCACTGTCATCATAATCATCTTCCCGATATCCACCAGCAGTGCTGTGGCGTTGCTTTCGTAGCGGGCGAGACTCTCTTAGGAGTGGACTAGTACTATCCACGTCTTCTTCGCTCGCCTCAGCGGTCCACTCATCCTCGCCGAGACGGCTTTGTGAAAAACTTCCCTTCCCTTTGGTCCTGGCGCGTTTGCGCTTGCCCTGTTGGACAGACGCTTGTGTCCTAGATCTCTTTTTCTGATCTGTGGGCCGAGAGACCGCCTTGGGGGCTACCTCGGGCCGAGGGGGAGCAGTGACAAAATGTCTGGACTATGATTCTCGTCAAGTCAGGGAAGTTTGCTGGATTGACATGTTGCGCGCCTACCTTGAAGAGAACCGTATGGGGCTCGGTTTTCCGAAAGAAATAGGCAAACTGGTAAGTTTCTGTGAAGAAACGACACGAGTGAGCGGCAGCGTGGCCAATGAAATGATACGAACCCCCACGGTGGACTTCCACGGTCCCTCGTTTAGTACTAGGCGAGGCCCCTGGGCCGAAGTGAACATCCTTCTCTGCGTGAAGCTTTGGGATCACTCTGCGAGAACCAGTCAAATCGGACACGATCACAATAACTGACACCAACGCACAGCGGTCTCAAGTCCGCAAGTACATGTTGTAAGACCACGTCCGACATCCACTCGATGTGCCGTTCATCGAGGTAAAGCTGGCCAATGCACTGGTCAGTATAATGTACCGATACGCGGATCGGAACTGAATTACTGACGAACAGTGGAAGAACAACCTTCGCAGATATGCGCAAATAGTACGTGTTTCTTGGCCCGAAAGTCATCAAAGTCGTGGGTGATTTGAAAGACACGAAGTGCACTGGGTGCTGTGTGACACGCTGAAAAGCTGGACTGACGACGGGGTCGACAGCCTGCAGGCATGAACGAGAGGATGACTGGTGAGCCGAGCCTGCAGAAAACTGGAATATGAATAACTCGCGGCGCAGTGACAAAAAGTCGCAACCCCAATTCAATGATGAATTCGACGATTCGGACCCTCCCGGCTACTGCTTTGCAAACTTACGGCGGGCAGTGCACAATTGACAACTTGAAGCACAAGTAATGATATAATCTTGTCATACATCGTGTATATCAACCCCAGGGCCTGATACAATGGTCTTAATGACGCCCCTGCCGTCGTCGCTCCTGCCGTTACGGGTGGTCTGGAATGCCAGTGGACAGTCCTCGAACGAGAAGCTGATGCAAGCACTGTCAGCGCCGCATGGAGAATTCGCGCAGAAACTGACCGATGTGTGACTAGAGGCTTCAAGTTTATCCTGCCTTTAGCGACCAGAGCGATGGCCAGCGGATAATCGCCAGGCTGCGCCGACCAATTTTCAAAAAAGAAAAAAGGGTGAGATGAAGGAACGAACACCGTAGCGGCAAGATCCTTTGACAACTAGTTCTTTTACAAGCACAACACTCGTGTCCATGTTCATGCTGGATTCGCCCATGCCAACCTTGAGAAACGAACGCGAGTGAAATCACAGCTGAATAGATGTGCTCCCGATATTCACCTGCACGTATGTTCCTCCGGTTTTCACGATGCGAATGCCAGTTTGAATAGAAACCTCGGCACCGGAGGCGTCGACGACGAGATCGATAGAATTAGGACCATGCTCGGCGATACCGAGTTGTTGCCTCAGTGCGGTTGCCGAGCGTTCGGAGTATGAGGTTGAACTCTCGTCATGTGCCACCGGTGGAGGCTGGTATATGTCGGTGGCGGCATATGATTTCGCAAACTCAAGACGGGCCGATGCGATGTCGACCGCGATGATCCGAGAGGCTCCAATGGCCTTGGCAACAGCCATGCAGAGTATCCCAATAGGGCCACAACCAAAGACGATGATTGATTGGTTTGCCTTGAAGCAGCCGAGCTTCGACACCGCATGTACGGCAACAGACAGTGGCTCCATCTTGAGAAATTCAGGTCAATAGTTGGAAACTAACCATATGTATGCGTGGACTCGTACCATTGCGCCATCCTCGAAGGTGAGATGAGGAGGGAGGGGGTAGGCAAGATCCGAGGGAACCGCATAATAGCGAGCGAGGGTGCCATCGTGGGGCGGCAGAGTGGAAAACCTATAGTCAGGGCACAACTTTGGGAAAGAAAGCTATCAGCCAACTGCATTGGTTCCGGAGAGTGGATGATGACCTGATACCTCCCCTCTTTGCAAGCATCACATTTTCTGCATATGGTACCGGGCTCGATGGTAACACGATCACCTGCTTTGAGGTGGGATACAGACGAACCAACTAGAAAACTGGTGATTAATATCTGCGGCAGATACTCAGTGATCAAGGTAACAGTACCTTTGTGGATGATCCCGGAGGATTCATGGCCAAGAACCTGTGGAAAATTTAGCATGGAAGCATATTTTATACGACGCAGAACGACGATCCATGTCGGTCCCAGGCGGGAGTAGATAGTCGCCGATTCTTCCGTGTACAAGAAAGTGAATCTAAGGTGAGAGAGATGTAATTACGAGGATCCTGAACGAGCGGTGACGTTACATCAGTTCCACAGATCCCTGTAAGCTGGCACACATCAGGTCAAGTGTGAGATGAGCAAGAGCGCAGACTCGCCAGTCTTCTTCACTTGCACAAGGACGTCGTGACTGCCGACTGCTCCAAGGTTGACACATATTCCCGCAGTGGCATTTTCAAACTCACTTTCTGGGATCGGGCGTGGTTCGAATTCAGTGTGCAGGATCTTCTTGAGGACGAAAGCCGGGTTGTTTGACAACGACATGATGGACGATGAAAGCAAGCTAGCGCGACTGGCTGGGCGATAAGTTCGGCGGTCCGGGCACGTGGCCAGCGCGACACTGCGTTCTAGTAATGGGCCCGGCAGCGGTCCCCATGGACGGTGGTGACAATCCCTCGCGGGGGGTCGAGTTTCTGTGGGGATATTTCAGCGCGATCCTTTAAACCGGGATCTACTCGATTGCATGGAGGTTCCACCCACAGGCCAAACCACACGGCGTTGGTTTCATCAAAGGTAAAACACTCGCTACAGCGACAAGGCGCGGCGATTGTGTGATTGTGCAGTAATCGTCCCTTGGTCATGGCGCAGGGGCCAAGTTTGTGATGGAACCGATTAGATATGATAATCGCCGACTCAGGGCAGGCGCCTCGAACATCTCAAAAGATCTCCTCCCTCAACTTCTCCCCCCCTCGTCCGTTCGCTCACCCAGCATGGTGTTATCCAGCGTCCTTGGCTTTCCCCGCATCGGTGCCGCGTTCTTTCTACCCGCTGTCTTGATCTCCACTGACACGAGCCGTCTAGGTGCGAACCGTGAAGTCAAAAAGGCTGTCGAGGCCTACTGGGCAGGCAAACTCTCAGAAGATGGTCTACAGAAGACGGCCGCTGATGTTCGGAAGGCCAGCTGGAAAAGTCTTCAGGATCACAAGGTTGATCTGATCCCTAGGTCGGTTTCTTCCACTGGTTGGTGTCCATGCTCATCTTGATCAGTGGAGATTTCACGCTCTACGATCATGTCTTGGATCATTCCACTGCTTTCAACGTCATTCCAAAACGCTATACCGGGCTTGGTTTGTCCAACCTCGATGTGTTTTTTGCACTGGGTCGTGGACGTCAGGCCAGTGGTGTTGACGTTCCTGCCAGTGAAATGAAGAAGTGGTTAGTAACTTGATCTACGCTGCCTCCAGTCATATCACTCAGTTGCTACCACTTGGTAGGTTCGACACTAATTATCACTATGTCGTTCCGGAGCTCTCCGAGGAGACCGACTTCAAATTGTTGTATAACAAAGCCCTCCAGGAGTATAATGAAGCCAAAGCACTGGGTATTTCTACTCGTCCAGTGATTCTCGGTCCTGTTTCGTACCTCGCCCTCGGAAAAGCTGCCAAGGAGGCATCCGTGGGCTTTCAACCCATCTCCTTACTACCCAAAATCTTGCCCGTCTACAAACAGTTGTTATCAGAGCTCAAGACTGCTGGCGTCGACTCAGTCCAAATCGACGAACCAGTTCTTGTTCTCGACAAGGCCTCGGACCTTCACAGAGAATATATCCGTGCATACACTGAATTGGCCCCGGTTGCTCCCAAAATTACTTTGACGACATACTTCGCTCGTCTGGGATCCAATTTAGGGTTAATCGCCAGGCTTCCCGTCTTTGGTCTCCACATCGACCTGACCCGGGCACCCGAAGAGCTGGACGATGTTCTGGGAGCGATCAAATCCACAAATATCGTTCTCTCTCTTGGGGTTGTCTCCGGGAGAAACATTTGGAAGTCCGACTTTACCGCCGCAATCGAGCGAGGTCGGAAGGCCATTGTTTCCCTTGGAAAAGATCGCGTCATCATTGCGACGTCATCATCTCTTTTGCACACTCCTGTGACCTTGGCTAACGAGACGCAACTGACCGCGCAGCAAAAGAATTGGTTCTCTTTTGCACTGGAAAAAGCCGAGGAAGTCGCGATCATCGCTGCCGTCCTTTCTGATCCCCAGGATCCGCGAGCGGCAGCTGCTTTGGAAACGAATAGGAAATCCATTGCTGAGCGCCGTGAATTCGAACATACATCCGATGATGCGGTCCGCAAGCGTGTTGCTGCCATCACACCTGATCAGTACAGCCGCAAAAGTCCATTCGTCACTCGCAAGGCGGTCCAGGACAAGAAGCTTCAGCTACCCAAGTTCCCCACGACTACGATAGGTTCCTTCCCAGTGAGTGTTCTGCGATCTGCCTGGGAAGCTTCTAATGACTTCCCCAAAGCAAACCAAGCACATCCGCAATGCTCGTGCCAAGCTTGGCAAGGGTGAGATCACCGAGTCTGGATACGACGACTTCATCAAAAAGGAAATAGAAGAAGTCGTTCGCTTCCAGGAGAAAATTGAGCTTGACATTCTTGTTCACGGGGAATCAGAGAGAAACGACATGGTTCAATACTTTGGTGAACGATTGAACGGATTTGTCTTTACTCAAAACGGATGGGTCCAGTCTTATGGTTCTCGGTAAATCAGCCGACCTGCATTGCTACTTTGACCTGATGGCTCCTGCAGCTACGTCAGACCTCCTGTCATTGTCTCCGACGTTAGCCGTCCCAGGCCTATAACCGTGCGATGGAGTAGTTACGCACAAAGCCTCACCAAGAAACCTGTGAAGGGTATGCTCACCGGTCCTGTCACAATCTTGAATTGGTCGTTCCCTCGCGAAGATGTGCCACGAAAGCTGCAATCCCAGCAGTTGGCGCTCTCGCTTCGTGATGAAGTCCTTGATCTTGAGGCCGCTGGAATTGCAGCTATTCAAGTTGATGAGCCAGCCATCCGTGAGGGCGTAAGTCGATTCGCATGGCAAACGCGTGAATTGTCTGACGTCCGCGCTAGCTGCCTCTTCGTCGCGCTGACTGGGACGAGTATCTAGATTGGGCTGTTGACACCTTCAAGCTCGCGACGTCGGGTGTCCGTGATGACACTCAGACTCACTCCCACTTTTGCTACTCCGACTTCGACGATATCTTCACGTCCATCAAACGCCTCGACGCTGATGTCATCTCCATCGAGTTCTCGAAGAGCGACATGAAACTACTGCGCACCTTCAAGGAGTACGGTTATTCCAACCGGATCGGCCCCGGTGTTTACGACATCCACTCTCCGCGTGTTCCCAGTGAAGAAGAGATCAAAGACCGTCTCAAGGCTACGCTCAGCATCATCTCCCCTGACTTGACGTTTGTCAACCCCGATTGTGGTCTGAAGACACGCGGTTGGCCGGAGACCGAAGGTATACCGTTCTCTTGCATTTACATTCACAAAACAGGCTAAACTATTCTTCACAGCTTCCTTGGCTAACCTAGTTGCTGCTGCTCGCTGGGCCCGTAAAACTTATGCTTGATTTTCCCCATTGCGCTTCAACAGCGCCCGTGAAGTGGTTAATCTTTTGTGGCCTTCCAGCGTTAGGAGGTCACTGTACTTGACCTTGGGTTGTTGTCGCGATCATGCATATCCGGCGCGTTAGGAAGACCGAGAGGCTGTGCAGATGGATGCTACTTTGTCCTTTAGGCATCTGGAACGTGAGGTGGTCTGTCAGATTTCAACAATCCTTAATTGTAGTGTATCAGATTCTCAAATGTATGTATATCGCGTCCCCGTGTTCCAGGTTGAACTTTTGTTCGTCGCCCTATCCAAAGGGTGAGCCATGGGAAATACTGCCCTCAATTTACATCACTGGAAATCAGACTAGCAATAGGAAGCGAACGGATTTCATGCAGCCCATTTAGCAGTCAGTAGTTGTACGAGATAAATATTGAACAGGGTCGAGCGAGTCGGAATACGAGTGTCTTTGTGGTTGATAAGTTATTTGGTTAATGGTCGTGGACCAATTCATCATGTACAGTCGAATCTCGCAGCAAATCTTCTGACGAGCAATGCTCCCTCTGCTGAAAAGAGTTGGGTTAAAACAGGTGAAGCAGAAAAAAAAAGAACTCACGTTTGGGAGTGATAAATTATGTGCCTCGTTCCTTCCACGCGCGAATATACTTAACAATCTTGGTCGACGTTGTTGGCGCTTCATACCAGGAGGTTCCTGCTCGGGTGGGTTTTGTTCCATAGCATCCGGCTCATCGACGAGCGTCCCACCAATCAAGCTGTTAGCGAGGGCAGGGCTGCCACTAGGAGCCCCTTCGCCCGAAAACGATCTTCGCGATGGATGGTCTCGTATGGTGATGTCGGCAACGTTCTTTTTCCCTCGAAGAGTAAGTTTCTTGGACGGGCCACGGGTGTCGTTTTGCGGAGTGTTCTTAGATGGGATTAGCTTTGTCTTCGAAAACAGTTCACGAGCGACTGGAAGGACTGGGACGAGCGGTTGGTGGAAGGCCATACGGACCCAACCTCTCCAGGTGAGATCGCTTGGTAGGAACTGATCGACCAGCTCCTCAAACTACAACAAATGAATAGCCGTTCACGCGAGGCAGGAAATGATGCGTACACTCCAGGTCTGGTTGCGGAACTCCAATGTATGGGTGCGGATTCGGGCGTCGCGGCACTCAAAGGACTCCGCCTTCATTATGCTTAGCAGCAGGTCAATGCTGGTTTTATCATTGAGCCGAGCCAAATCAAGTCGGACCACTATGTTACTAACCTCGAAATTTTCACCAGGATGAAGGTTTTCTGAGAAGAGCGTGTTTTCATTTCCATGGCGTCGTCCTTCGCAGGTCGATCTTCTCGGTTTCCCTTCCTGACACTCCGAGAATCCTCACCGGCGTTCAGGTCTGGTGTCGCGGGCCGACCAAAGGAAGTTTCAACTGGCGTCTTCGTGGATTCGGCGGCTGCGCTACGGAGATCGGTGAATGATCTCGAGGATCCCAGTTTTCTCTGGCTTGGCGAAAGCCTGTTTGAGTCCAATGACCCGCGTGGTTTTTGCAGCGACAGCACTGCCTCAAGGGAAGATCTGGAAGGAGGCTGGCCTGGAAGATGATCCGGTTCTGGTGGGTCATGGATCGTGCATTGCAGTTCTAGCTGATTCCTTCCTCGGCGATCGGGCCAGACATATTCCATGATACGCTGTCCGAGGTGGGCATCGAGTTGCAGACGGATGGGATGAAACTCGAGCTGGAACTTCTCATAGATTGCAATCCCACCGACGGGCGCAAGCACTGTCCAATCAGCGTCGAGAAAAAGATCTCTCTATTATACAATGAGAGTCGTTCACAACATTCGAGAACGAAAATACCTTGTACAATGGGTGATTGGAGGGTTCCTCGTATTTTGAGACAATTTCTGTCCAAACCGCGTTTGGAGACCCATCGAAGGCTTGCAAGTTACCCAGCGTCAAACGATTGACAGTGGAGCTATCTTGTTTGCTCAGCCAAGAGAAGTCTATATTGCGCACAGCAAGTTTCGCGAGCAAATCCCGGCTATCGTCCAACATCATCCAAGATATTTCTGACGAAGAGGCCTGTAGAAGCAGAGCGGATTTATGATCTGAGCGACCATCAACCCTGCTCTGAGCCAACCGGATGGCCTCAAAGATCAGGTTAAGCTCTTCCACTAGCAGGAAGATGTGAGCCTTGAGCTTGAGGACCTGCAACTTTTTCTGAGGGCGGTTATCCTGCAATTGGCGACTGATGTCATCATGCATTTCGAGTACGCCCCTGAGGCGACTCTGAAGATCGGAGACGACGCTAGCAGCAGACCTTAAGTCCGTAAAATCATACGCGAAGAGCAGCGTTTCCAGTTTCTCCAACCGTGCTTTGTGCGCAACATCTGAGAACAAGACCAACCGCGTGATGATGTTGGAAATAGACTGGAAGTGCCGATCGTTTGCCGATACTGTAAAGCGGGGAACGTGGACCTGCACCAGGTCCTGAATTTAAGTGAGTCAGAAGTATGTGTCAAAATCATGTAGGATACTCAACGGTGTCATTTTGCAAGTGCGCCTGTTTTCCTCTGTGTTTATGCGCTGACTTCGAATAAGCAGCAGAAGCGACATTGTTGCGAAGTCTAAGGCGGTTAAACCGATCATATTGACAGTTGGCATTGGTTTGGGGAACGATACGATCGAACAAATCGCTCTCGCAACGATAATCAAGTAACACCTCCAGAGGAACCGAGCCACTGTCATATGAGGCGGTGTCGGTCGGGCAGAAGGTCTGAAGGCCATCTAACGACGTGTAATTCCTTTTCGGAGATTGGTGATCAGCTAAACCCGATTCATACGAGAATATCGTACCTATGCATGATAGGACCACTGATAGGATCCTCCAAATTGGATGCATCCATTATTTTGAACACTTGTAGCTTCGCCTGAACTGCGGCAAGGATTACGACTGATTCTGCCTCGATATTAGATGAAGTATCAGTGTTCCGCAAAATGATCTGAGGTTTCAACAAAAGGCAGAAGTGTCTCTTCCGAAGAATAACACCTTCTTCCCAACCCTCCAGAGGCTTAACGTCCGCTGGGTCAGAGACGACGTTTGTTTGGATGTCCAGTGATGTACTACCCCGTCCGCCGGCCAACATTCTGCGCAGGGCGGAGGCAGCTGCTTGTGCAGTACTGGCAGAAGACTTAGATTTATCAGAACAGGGACCAGCTATCTCAGGCAACATGGCTTCGGCTTGATCCCGAATGAATTTGACAGCACTATCAGTGGTGGTGAGTGCAGAGATGTTATGTGAGCGTAGCCACTTACCGAGTTGCCATATGGTATTCGTAACCACGGCGGGCTTTTGAACAGTTGTAGTACCGGATCAGAACCTTTTGAGGCGATAAAGTTTCGTATCCTCAAGCCAGGACTAGACTTACGTCGCGGACAGCATTGCACATAAAAAGGTTTGGGGAGTGCACCTGATAGACATTCTCAAAGTCGGCCCACTCATTAGCGGAGACCATTTCAGCTGGCATGTAATAGCTCTCGACATTACTCTTGCGCGCACCCTCTGGGCATTGGTCTACGCCTGTCAGATGGTTGATGTAGCCTCGGAGAAGGGTAATCATTTTATCCAAGGGGTATTGCCTCTAA
This sequence comes from Boletellus aff. lepidospora, assembly GCA_038094175.1. Lineage (NCBI taxonomy): Eukaryota > Fungi > Basidiomycota > Agaricomycetes > Boletales > Boletaceae > Boletellus > Boletellus aff. lepidospora. The sequence goes on from JBBPTT010000031.1 coordinate 53,680, forward strand.
CACACAAGTCAATGGCACGCCTCAGACTTTCTGCGGGTGAAGCACACCTGGACAGGTTGATCTGATGTTGCGTCCTCCTCAGCCATATTTTGTAACGTTGCGACCCGTTGTTCCGTAAGGGAGATCTCTACTTGCGGGACAGCTGAATAAAAGTCAAGGTCAAATGAACTGAAGTCATGCAGATACGAACAGAGATTCTTACAGGGTTCACGCCCGAGTAAACACGTATGAGTGTCTTCATCGCCAAATTTACTATTTTCCACTTGAATTTCCGTGACATGCGAGTTCTTCTTGATATATGTCACCTTTGGGCACGAGAGTACAGGAAATAGCTGGATTTTGGGGAGATCGTGTGTAGGGGACCAATCCGTCTCGACGAAGTCATTACCATCTAGCCATGAAGAGGGAATATCTGAACTAGGGGAAGCTTGGCTCCTGCGGCTATTGTCGGGGTTGGCGGACAAAGGTACTGATTTTTTAAGAGGCTCCGGAAAAACCGCTAGCATCGCACGAAGGTCCACATCCTTGAGGACCACCTCAGCCGCATAAAATGGTTTGTGCCGCACGACTTGAATACTATCGGGGACTTTGCCTGGCGCTATCGTTTCCTGATCCCTCTGGTGCAGGTCGGCTTGGAAGTGGCTGACTTTGGTTTTCAACCCTACGATGGCTGTGGTCCCATCTTCCCATGACTCCCTATTGTCATCAATGTATGCATGCGTTATGAATAGCTCTGGTACTGAGATTCGATATTTGAGTGTTGCCAGATGACGTGCAAACTTGGGAGACAGTTTCTTCCGAGGGTAAAGAGAGCCCTGTCTGATTGGCAACGATAGCCCACTGTCGAACAGTCCCCACCATGACCAGAAGCTGGCAAACGCTTTCGGGGTGAGGTGAAAGCTACTGGGTTGACGATCTAGGTAGGTTGATCCTTGTCGAAGTGCCGAGGTTATCGAAATCGATAAATGGATAAAATTTGACCGGAAACCAAGATAAGAATCGCGATGAACCTGCCCTTGCTTGAAGCCGGTCGATAAGAGTTATAGAGGGAGACTTACTTGGAGTTGTGAAGGGTCTACTCTCACCGGCTGTATAGAGTAATGTGGCCGAAAATGAAAAAATCGGCAGTTACGGTCAAAGGGAGAGCCTGTGCACTTGTCACATTCGAGACTGCTGCACGCGCGTTCGAACACTGCCCCGACCCCAAAACGGACACCAGAGCGTAAGTTAGCACACATCTTGACCCAATCATTTCTTGCAACGATGTTCCCTTGTGCATAAACGCTCCCAGAAGCAGCCACCGATTCAAATCTAATTAAAGTATAGCCAGTATCAGCCGTATGATAATATTGACTTACCTTGGTATTAGTATAGACATGGAGTCGCTTGTAACCTGTACTAGCTCTCGATCCTTGTTCCGAGAGCCGATGTTGATCTGTGGCTCGCCCTTCCAACAGAGAGCAAAGCCAGCTCCGTCGCCATCCAAGACATACGGATCGCGATTGCCTAACAAGGTATCAACGATTTTGTGAGCAAACATTTTGGTTAATCTCACCTTTGATATACAGGCGAACTTCCTCTTTAAACGAAAATTCGATTGTCCAGTGGAAAATCAACCTTAACTGAGAAACTCGTAAGCTAAGTTATCGTATTGCCAGGAACGTTCTTACCTTGTCCCAGAATCCGATGTGTGGAGATGGATCTCGGGTCTCAGGCGTCAAACTATCTAAAACCCTGACGACGTCTTGAATCGCTGGACTATAGCTTACACCCCAAGCGAACGCGGTTGTCTGATCCGTCAGGACAGACACAAGCGGTCGAGCGTATGTCTTTACCGGCATGGGCGTTTTTGGGACACGAACTACAAAAGGGCGGTTGTGTGCGAACCCATCCTCGAGACCATACACTGGGCAAGGGATCCAATCAACCGACTGAGAGGGACCCATTTCTTCCGCGATAACGAGGTTGGAATCGAAAACAACCGAAGGGGATGCGCTATCGCTGGCTCGAGAAGGAATATATAACAGTGGTAAGGGATAGTCTCGGAGTGAAACCTGAATGGCTGTAAGGGTGATATTGAGGTGCATGGGGACAAGTAAAGTGTAACATGTCTCGAGGGGGAGCCCACTCCCTTGTTCGTGCAGAAAGGAAGCCAAGTATCCAGGAGAAAAGGTGGGACGTTGAAGACGTAGATGAAAATCAGATAGAATAATGCGAATTAGTGGAGGGACGCGCAAGGCTTTTACAGGTTTGACGAGATCCGGAGTTTTCGTGGGACGTTTCAGTGGTATTGCACCATGAAGTTCACGATGAATTAATTCTTCTTGGGCCACTCGTTCTCGGACATGCTGGCGGAGCCTGGTCATCCAATCGAGACTGTGTGTGAGATTCAAACGTCGACGAGCATCTGGGATGGAGACTGAGTGCTCTCCATCAAATTGATAGTCCGTGTTCAAAACAGCATCTGAAGCTGGTAGATTTCCAGACATGACTGCCGTCACTTTTGCGTCGAAAGCTTCCTCGCGATGAAGCCTGGCTTTTGCTGCAGCAAGGCCGACCCTAAAGTTAAACCCCAACTGACCCTCAAACGGGTCATCTGCAGCCTCAAGGCAAACCATTCGACAAGTAAAGGTGACATCAGGTACGAGCTTCGCAGACTCTGCCTCTGGAACGGGAATGGGAGAGAATTTGGCGGTTCGCACCACATGAACCAGGTGTTTGACCGCCTTGACGGTGGCCATCGTAGCGAGCTGAAGATCAGCGAAAGCATAGCCAGAAGGGACATGGATCCGCAAGCTATCACTGTCGACCAGAATTGGACCACCCAAGGATGGAGCGAGTGACAGAGTGCATCTGTGCAAACGACCAAGTTCCTCCCAAGTTATTCCCGATGCCGGTATTTCAACAGCCCACTTCCGTTGATTGGTTGGAACCCATATAAGTAATGAATTGATAGAACAACGAGCTTCGCGAGGAGTGAACGTCACGGTGAGGTAATTAACACGTGCGACGGCGGTCTCGTCCATGAGTTGTAAACGTAATCGAATAGCTTTGAGTGTGCCGTGGACGTTTGGTATTGTGAGCGACGCAGAAAGCGAGGGAGATTCTGGGACCCTTGACGAAGTTGCACACTGCTGGAGCGTCTGAAGCGTCCGTGATGCAAGGAGGGCTGAGTACATTAGACCAAGCTGGAAGTGTACCAACACATCGTCCACGCTAAATGACACGTCACATGAGGTTCCTCCTGAGTCTGAAGACGTCCTAGGAGCAAATTTGGCGTCCACATCAGTACCTTTGATTGAGAGAAACATTTTGTCACCCAGAAGGGGGCTGTCCCTCTCAGTGATGTGCGGATCATCCATTGAAAATTGGTCCGCAGCGGCGGCGCGCATGGTCGTATTCCAGAGTACGAGTTTTCCGACGACCATATTTGCGCCTGAAGTAGAGTCAGAAGTCTTCTCCAAGAGGGAAGCTTCACCAAGTATGTCGACGGACAAAGACAATTTTTCCCTGTTCTGAGAGTACGATTGAGACAGTGGGAGGGCTTGCCTCAGTTCTGTGCTTATAGAACCATACCGCAGCGAAAAGCCCGTGCTGAACGCGATTCCGCGCGTAATGTCCTTGTCTGCATCGGGATTGATGTCAGAGCCGGTGATGAACAGCACGAATCGTGCAACAGAAACCGAGAGAGTACACTTCAAAGGCGACCTTGACACGGAACGAGAGGAGCTTGCTTGTGTAGGAGGCCAACGAGCAGAAAGCAATGACAACAACACACTCAGAACTCTGAGCTTTTCAGGGTGCCATAGTTCCACCATCCCAGCCTCCGTGCACCAATGAAGATCAACGAATAAAGTCTGAGTGTTCAATGTGGTAAACACAGTTTGACCATCGTCATTTGCCCTCCCGAGTCCCGTCAGAACTCCACTGGCTTCCACAGCTTCCATGGAGAATAAGGTTTCACTGCTCATGCATTCTGTGCCCCACCTAGACATACGCCGGGTAGCAAAGTTTGAGGAATGAGAACGTAGCCGCAAGAAAAGGGGGTGCGAGAAGAGTGAGATGCGAAATGTCATGCGGAACGGGAGATCTCCATCAAGCGGTAGAACAGGCTGACTGAAAGTTGGTCCTATATGGAATTCGGGATTAAAGACAAAAATTACGCCTTCGGTTTCCAGTTCCACTGAGAATGGCTCCTCGACAGCAGGAATATCGGCACATATGACACGTGCAGAAATGCGTCCTACACTCGCATTCATAGCAATTCGAGGAACAGGTGAGATGATGGTTGGAAAGAGGGGCTCAGTCTCTCCGCGCGGGATCGTCTTGAGAGAATCGAGCTCCGTAAGGAGATCGAACAATAAGTCATGTTGGTCTGCGAATGACAATGAAGTAATCTGGACTCCAAGAAACAAGGATGGCAGATTGGCATCGCAACAGGGAGAACGATCGATGGGCGTTATTGACGGCCAATCCGACAGGGTAACGTCGACCGAGGTGGAACCGACAGATAAAATGGGATGTCTGGAATGTGCCAACCGTCTCGACCTGTGCATGGAGGCGTCCTGGAGCTTCAAGCGAAATAAGAATGCCCGCGATATAGTGGACGATTCCTTTCCTAGCCAAGTACGATGAACGGGATTCGTCGTTGTGTTGCTGGGTTCACAAGAGCAGGCTGTTTGATTGAAGACGATGCTAAAATTGTGGCAACCAATTTTCTGTGATATTGTAACAGAATCCAGATCAAGTCGAACAGAAGCCAAAAGTCCGAGAGGCTTGAACAACAGGTCTTTAGCAGGCGCGCCAAGATGAATGCTGTCACACACACCTTAATATTTTGCTTCCTCTGCTTCACCATAACGTGAACACGGGCATCTAAAGCTGCGGGAGACTTGCCAATGTTGATAGGCTACTAACTAGGCCAACACGAATACTCACTGCACTAAAAGGACTTCTCAACCACGGAGAGGTAGCTGCGCCGATAGAGCTAGCAGGCGGAGTGGGAACATTCGTTGCTGCAACCTCGATGAGTGAGAACCAGCGCCAAAGATTGTCGGCGTCCACATGAACAGCTCCAACCTTGACCTCACTGTAAACGCTGCTTGGCTCAATAGTACCGTCTCTTGGGCTAAAGCGGGTCGAACCATTGATAACAAGTGACTCGGATGAACGCAGTATTGTTCCACTTTCGGATGCGCCTGAACTTCATGTCATTACCGACTGAACAGGCCCGCTAATCAAACGCACCAGTCTGTATCGAACCATCCAAAGGGACAGACCCATGAACATGTCGTACTACGAGATCGTACGAGATGGAACCCATCATTTGTCCCAATGTGTCGTTCCAAGTGCGCGTCCAAGCACGGTGGAATCCACTGGAAAGACGTGATTTCCAAGCCCCCATCGCAAGTGCTTGTGGGCTCAAGACCTGATTGCTGGAAGGAACGTAGTGCTTGATGGGATCAACTCGAGGGCTTTGGGTAAAGGAAACATGTCCCTTGAATGTAACGTTCTGTGCAATGAACTGGGCTTGAGGAGAGCCAACGTATGAAACAACGGCCTGGTCGACATCCACCTGAACCGTCTCCATAAGCCTTGGGATAAAACGAATGACTTGCTGAAGCGCCGCGGTTACGACAAGGCGAATGATGGGCCGAATCACGGGATCCAACGCAGCGTACAAATTTGATATTACAGACCATAAGGAGAGCGCGAGAGGAGACGGAGAAAGGTCGGCAAGAGTGAGACCGCGCCTATGAGTTGCACGTGGCGGAGGTGGGCACGGGATGGGGGAAGGTTCGATCTCCAATTTAAAGCCTTCGACCCTGAAGGACAGTATTCTGGGACCGTGGTCTGTGGAAGAGCGGTAGGAATATACAAAGCGATTGATTTGCCAAGTCCAGTTGCCTTTGCGAAAGTATAGACCACGAATGGAGCGCAAACTGACGCTCCGGACTCGAATATGGCTGGAACAGCGCATCAAGACATACGGAGCGAGGTAGACGCGAGTGATGTATGAGAAACAGAGCACACCGAGGGGCCAGGACGCAAGCGACAACCAAGCGGAAGAGGACGTGGGCCATCTGAACGGGAGAAACAGAGCGAGGACAAGAGCCGCGAAGACGAGCCGCGAGCGCAACATGGGCGAATTCTCAAACGAGCGTAGTGACTAACGGTCGGAGGCAAGGTCAGGAGTGAAACACGTGACTCCAACGATGCATGGTGTGGTGCATACGATCACAATAGCATTACATGACGGCGCTCAAAACACCAACTGATGAGGATACTGTCCCTTTGTGAGACCGAAAGTGGCCTTGAGATACTTGGCCAGGTTCGCCTGCTTCTGAACAGCTGCAACCACCGCCTTGTCCACCCCCTTCTGATCAGCCGATTTAGCTTCCGGGAAAGGCTCTTTTGGCTTGGGCTTGCCCTCCTCGAAGAATTCTGCCTCTGCAGAACGTGCGCTCTTTGCGACAGCTTTGGAAAAGTACGCATCATTGATCTTTGGGTCAACCTGCCGCGGTGATCAGACATCAGCGTACTGACACGTCGTATCTGCCACCACATTCAAGTTGACCAGACACCCACCTCCAAGCCATCCAGGTTAACCTTGGTCGAAGTGGCAATGACATATGCTTGGTTCACCCTCCGTAGAGGGACACCGTTGATCCTGTAGGGACCTGTCACTAATAACAACCCACTCTCCAGCTGCTTCAAGAACACCACTCTCTTCCCCCTGAAACGGCCAGCCAGCACGATGAGGACTGTCCCCGGAACGATAGACGGGCGGAGCTTAGTAGGTTTGGGCGACTTTCTGCTTTTCTTTGGTTGGCGGACATCGTCTGCGGGATAATACCGGGGTGCCTTTGACGTGGGCACGAGACGGGTACCACCGTTTTTCTCCCCTCCAACCTGAACCTTCTTGGTTGCAGGAGCATCTGGCTCAGACTTTTTGAGACCCCTCCGCCCACGACGAGCAGCGGCCTGGGGGCGCCGGGCAGAAATTCCGAGCGTAACTCGGATTTGTTTGGTGCGGGCCATCTGAAGACAGGAATGTCAGCAGGGATGCATCCAACGTGCCAACGAGGCATCCAACGGAAACAGCCCTTTCTCCAGATAGATGACGGTGCACGAGCATGTCGGGCTGGACCCGTCTCACTTCCCGTAACGAAATCGCACTCACGGCTTAGTTCGTCTTGAGGGATTTGCTGTCCAGAGCGTCGATCTGCGCGATGAGGGTGTACAGTGATGATGTGTCGGAGTTTATTTGTGCGAAACACATTCCCGATATATCGTAGATTGACCTGATCCCCAGCAGCGGGGGCGCTGGCACCGCCTCAGCGATACCCGCCGACCATGTCTGTCGACGGCACTTTGGAAGGTACGCGAGTTTCGGTGCTGCTCTCGTCCGGTTTTTCCTCTGAATTTTATTTCTGACAGATCCCCGCATGGTCGTCTGGTTCGACATCGACAACACTCTCTATTCCGCTAGTACCAGGATATCCCACGCGATGGGTAAACGGATCCATGGTGTGTTCGCTCACGATAGATAGCTACTTCTTCTTGAAGGCACTTTCTGGAGCATATTTTGTTTCCATGGGCCTCGACGAGGGCAGTGCGTCTGAACTACATCACAAGTATTACACGCAATACGGTCTTGCCCTGCGCGGTCTCACGCGGCACCACGACATAGGTAATTACATTCCTACCAGCACTTGACCTGTAGCGATAGACTTTCCGCTACTCAGATCCTCTTGATTTTGATCAGAAATGTGATGGGACCCTTCCTCTGGAAGAATTTATCAAACCGGACCCAAAGCTGAGAAAACTGTTTCAAGACCTAGACAGGACCAAGGTTCGCGTTTGGGCCCTTACGAATGCGTATAAGAATGTGCGTCCTGTAAACGTAAACTCGAAGTCGGTAATAACCAACATCCCAGCATGCGAATCGCGTACTCAAAATCCTGGATGTCCGAGATCAAATAGAAGGACTCGTCTACTGTGACTACCAGCAACCAAACTTTACTTGCAAGCCAGAAGCAGAGTACTTTCGCAATGTAAGCATTCGCCCGATATTTCCCCCGGCTTCGATTCACCCCCAGTTACTGTGTCGATAGGCAATGGCAATCGCTCGTATTTCCGATCCTTCAAAATGCTTATTCGTAGACGACAGTAAATCGAACGTGATCGCTGCCAGAAAGCTGGGCTGGGGCCGGTGTGCTCACTTCCACGAAGCGGGATTAGACGTCGTGGAGGGCGGCAAGACGAAAACGTTAGGAGTCAACGACTACTTTTCTGCAGATGCGGAAGGAATTTCTGTGATCAGCGACTTGGAAGAGCTCAGGGTGATATGGCACGACATCTTCTCCAGTTGACAGTACGCAGGCAGTAGGACATTACGGATGCAGAAGACGTATGAACATATGGTTGTTATCAAAACAGCATGACGGCCACCACCTGGGATGCATCATTCACCTCCAATATTACCCCCTCATAACCATAAAGTCCTGCATGAATGGGTAAACACATGGGTAGTAACGAGATAGGGATTCCTACGCGAAGCTGCGCTCGGTAGCGTGATATTGTCCTCGTATTCTGTACGATCGTGCACCATTGACGGCGGGAGGTCCCTGGGGCTGAGAAAGTGACTGATCGCCTCAAACTGAGATACCTCAGGGCATCGGAAAGTGGGCGAAGATCAAGTCCCTCACCTTGTCTGTAAAGCGCATCCGCGGAGGTGAATCTGGCCGGCTTAAGTGACATTCTGATCAAATTATGGCGCTTCACTAACCATCCTCGTCATCCTCTGGCTTTCCCTCTAGCTCCCATGGACAACGTTTGTATTGCTGGAATAAAGGAGAACCCGGCTTAGACAGACTTCTCAGCTCAAGAGAACAGATGCCGGATCCATTCCTCACCACATTGGAGTGGAGTATGATCTTCCGCACCAAGTGCGTTTGACCAGAAATCAGAAAGTCGATGCCGTGACTAAAATAGTTGTAAAAGTCTTGTGACCATTACAAGAGACATCCTGCGAGAGCGCATGACCTACAATCTGTACTTTGGGCCTCGTCTTCTAGTTGTGGATTGGGCGAATGGATTGCCATTCGTTCGTCATCCTTATAGAATATTCTGGATGGCGTCCCCAGATCGATATTGAGATCCTGTGCGGTTGTTTCACCCAGGCGGACATGAAAAGTCAAGACAGAAGGGCCAGGAGAACCATAGAAGTGAAAGACAACGCCATTGTTGATCTGTAGATGTAAAATAGAAACGTCACAACATGAAGGCGTGGTCGGCTCCTACCTTGACAATAGCTCGGGAAATATCCCCATACATGACTGGACACAGGGTAATTTCATCGAGGGGATCGTGCTCCACATTTTGCGCGCCCTTCTGTGTGATGATAATACGCTTGACCTCCCTCGATCTATCATCTACTATTGCATGAGACGAACTCCCCTTGAGGCCTTCACTGATTGTATCGTCGTCAAAACTGAACCAGACACCCGGATACCTCAACTCGTCCCCTGGATATGTTGGGCCAAATGTTCGGCTAATCGTGACCTTCACTAATGGCTCCCCGCCGGAACAGATCACGGAATCCTTGTATCTTAGTGCTATTGGGGGATGAGAATCCCTCAGCTTTCGCAGACAAATTGTGTGCAGTCGCTGATGATAAGCAGAGAAGAGCAGGTCAAAGTATGGGCGTAGGTGGAGTATCACTGGGGTCGTGGATGCATTCTCCGGATCGAACTTGACCTCTACTTGAGGGAACAGGTGTTGGAGCGCTCGCAGGGTAGAAATAACCGACCAGAGAGACGAGCCTAGGGGTGTACATCAGGTGAAACCGCAGACGTTGGCTGGTACGCAACCACGGACCTAGCTCAAACATTCCTATGCCTGATCCCGGTCTTATGTCGAGGTCCAGAGTCGAGAACATGATCCAGTTTGCGTGTCGTGTCGTGTCGTGTCGTGACTTGTCCAATTCAGTATATCTTGGCTCCGCCGCGATAGTATTTACGTAACACAGTTTGCTGGTCTCAATACCATCTCGGTGTCATCTTGCCTGCGACCAGAGCGCAACCTCAGCCTCAAAGCTCTCCGTCACGCCCGACGACATGGCTGATGCTCGCCAACGAATCATAATCAAGGTCTGACGCACTTTCATCTTCCCTGGTGCTCCAACCGGTCTTTCCAGGTCTTTCGCAAATACAGCCATTCACTCGGACCCGAAGCCTTACAATTTCTGGAGGAGATCCTCGATCAACACGAAGTTGCGGACGAAGAAGTTGAATTTTCCATCGAGACCATTGCCAGAGAGTATAACAAACAAGATGGTGCGGTACCTGTTTTCGTGTCGCTTGCATCCCTGAGTGTCTCGTGCAGATGCAGCCATGAAAGTATCTTTACCTATTCTCCAGAGGGTATACGAAGCACTCCAAGATCAAGGCTCCGGTGACCATGCTGAAACCGAACTACTTGATCCCGAGAGCCACTTATATGTCGTTGATGCTTTCGAAATGCCAGCCTGGAACTGGTCTCATGAACGGGGGACTTTTGAAAGGTATGCCTTTCGTCTGTGATCTTTTCTATCACCATGATGTCCGAAGGTCCTCGGTACAACCGACGATGTCTGGCACAGCAGAATCACGCATAATTTCTGTGCGTAACAGGCTCCATATCATTAAGCAGACTATACTGCGCAACGAACACTTTTCGCCTTCCACACTGCCCTCCCATGATCGAGAACATCTCGTGACGGTATGGCTAAAGAATTGGTATCGAGCGTGACATATTCCCATGAGTCTTAAAACAGTTGAAATCGACAAAGCAGCTTCTGGGTAGGGCCGGACAAAGGTTCCTGCTCCTTGGCATGCTTGCGCATAACATGGAAGGGAAACTATGTCTCGAAGACGCCGATGGAAACGTTGTGCTAGACGTATCCAAGTTGGTAGGATTGTTGATGCTATGACATAGCCTAAGGTGTTGACTTTGGTAAAGGACGATCCCGGAGAAGGTCTGTATACAGAAGGCTGCATTGCTCTTGTAGAAGGCGAGTACACGGACGACGGGACCTTAGAAGTGATTGCCATGGGCCAGCCGCCTTGCGAAGATCGCGAGACTGCTCGGTTAGTCGCTCTCCGATAGACCACAAGAGGTACACTTATTTCTGTAGCTCACTATACGGCCACATAGACTTTCTCGGGAAAGGTTCGACAACTCTGCTGGAAGATGTATGTTGTATGTCGCCCTTGCAACTTACAGCTAATCTGCATCCAGTCAAATTACGCCCGTCGTGTTCGGGAGCAACTTTCGGACATCTACTTCTTTTTCTTGTCCGATGTATGGCTGGACAATCCAAAAACCTTCGTCGGACTCCAGAAGATGTTTGACAACTGTGTTGAAAACAGCTTTATACCCAAGGTTATCGTCATGTGTGGGAATTTCACTAGCCGATCAATTATCCAGGGGAATGGACAGGACATTCAACGATACCATGGCAAGTTGGGATCTAGTCTGATTGCATTAGGGACTGAAAGTTCAACGCACAGAAAATTTTGATGCTCTTGGCCAACTAATTGCTTCATATCCTCAGATTACTCGCATCACTCATTTTGTTTTTGTTCCCGGCCCGCTTGATCTGACAAGCAATATGACTCTACCACGAAAACCGATATTCTCGTCTTTCACGTCTCAGATCAGGGCGAAAGTCCCCAAGGTACACCTTGCGAGTAATCCTTGTCGTTTGAAGTTTTTTGCGCAAGAGATTGTGGTTTTTCGTGAAGATACTATGGCAAGGATGTTGCGAAACACGGTGGGGGTCAAACCTAACGTCAAAGGAGAAGATTTAAGGAGATATGTATGCTGTATTATTTGGCCTCCCCATCCGCATCTATACTGAGTGGACGATCCGTAGCTCGTGCAGACAGTCCTGGATCAGAGTCATCTAACGCCATTGACGACCCAAATCCAACCGACGTTGTGCGATTATGATCATGCGTTGCGTCTGTACCCATTGCCGACAACCGTAAGATACTCGCTGTCATCCAGACGATCTGAGCTGAACGGCAATGTTCAAAGGTTGTCCTTGCCGACAAGTACGAAAAGTACAAGCTGACGTATTCTGGTTGCCATGTGTTCAACCCCGGGAGTTTCCTGACGAAGTCGTTTGCGTTCTCAACCTACTGTCCAGCAGAGTCCAGCTCGGAAGAAGGTGTTATCGATATGGATGCGGAGGATTGAGGTCCGTGGTGACAGCTACAGTGCTCACCACAGTGCGCTTGCTCGTGGTATTATGCACGACCCATGATGGCCATGAAATATACATGCATTGTGAGGATCGTGCATAACCGGTATATATTTTAGCACGGAAAAAGTACAAGGGTACAAGTCATGCGTTATGAACAAGTGTACATACTCTATTTGTGACTTTTACTACTTGGTGGGAAGTTGGTTGATGATGTTGGCTCGTCGCTGCTGCATCGTTCGTAGAGCGTCTTCCCAGCAACCTCGGTTAGGTCTCTACCTGAACCGCCCTCGGAGGACCTTTGTCAGTTTAGACGTTCTCAAAGATGGTTTCCTCGACCTTGCAACCGCCCTCCCGATCCCTCCCTCATGGCCCCCGTATTCTACAACCATCATCCTCGGCACGGTGTTCATTCGACTTGCACTCACCGTTCCGTTCTCAATATGGGTGAGTAAATTTCACTCTTTAAGTTCTCCGTTGATGTTGCACAGTCCAAACGAAGACAGTGGAGGGCCGAAGAGCAGGCTTTACCTTGCCTGCAGGCAGAGGCACCGGCAATTGCGGAAAGGATACTGAAAGATATGCGAAAAGAGAAGGTACGCGGTACGAAGGAGGAACTGGAGACGATCCACCGCACAAGAATGGAACAAACAGTAGGATTCTATCGTTCTGCTTCGTAGAGACGAATTGGACTCGTTTCCGCAGGTTGCAGTTCGCCGCAAGGACCTATTTGCAAAGTATCGTTGTCAGCCCATGACAACGATGGCCATTCCACCCCTCACTCAGCTCCCTGTTTTCGTCGGGTGCTCTGTCGTGCTTGCACATATATCACAGCACCCCACCCCACTCGACTCTGAATCGTTCCTTACGCTCACCACTCTCGTGCATCCTGATCCCACTGCAACTTTGCCAATTGCCCTTGGTCTCATTACATTGGCCAATGTGGAGAGTTCTAGATGGTTCGTGACGGACCAACAGCGTGAACGTGAAAACAAATTACAAGAATGGAAGGAGAAGAAAATTGAAAAGGGCGAAACGGTGATCGAATCGCAAAAGATTATCAAGTCCGCTCTCAGACTAGTATCTGTTGGACGGATTCTCGTTGCAACAATGGTCCCCGGGGTAGAGTTATTGTTTTTATTACTTTCCTGTTTTCTTGCTCACCAACTATATAGGGCGTTGTCTTGTATTGGGTGACATCGGCTGCCTTTGGGCTTTTACAGACCTGGTCGGTCGACTACTGGGAGCTGCGAAGGAAGAGGAAACTGGCGGCATTGCCTTCCTCATCCTCATAACTGGATCCCTCTGGCGCAGTTGACCAGAGCCTAAAAAGGAGATGCTCCGTAAGTGCATGTCCAGTCTCGGTAATTAATGACGACACAAAGTGGTCCGAGGGCACCCATCATATCTCCCCCGGGAGCGAGTGGTGCCCGATGACTATTTCTTGATCTAATCTGATTCCATACATTCTGCTCGCTATCACTGAAGACCTTGTGCTGATTGGGATGCATGTTTTTTTGTGCAGTAGATGGCTGTTCGTAGATCGATGCACCGGCCGCCACTTCATGTCGTTGTGTGAGACACCCATTGCAGTACATACATGATAAATGTTCGTAATGCCACTAGTTCGCTGGTGCTATTTGCACAGCCACCAGTAATCGTCCTTGTCATGATCAACTACATCCTGCTCGTCTCTCGACAAGGCTTGTCCAATGTTTCACGCAGAAGCAACCACCAATATCTCACATTAGACCCTGCCACCAGGAAAGCTCCGCCTTGCGAAATGGTTTACAACGATGTCCCCAAAAGCCAAGGCTAAGATCGTCAAGGACGTCACCCAGCTGGTCCTGGCTCGACGCACGCGAATGTGTAACTTTTTAGAGTACAAGGGTGCGTAATGCAGAACCCTCTTGGGATGGTCAGCACGTATTTGTCTAACGCACGAGTCCGTTTCGTCGTCCCGCAGACACAAAGGTTGTTTATCGGAGATACGCTTCGCTGTTCTTCGTCTGCGGCATTGGCTCCGGCGACAACGAACTGATAACACTCGAGATCATCCACCGTTACGTCGAGATTTTGGACAAGTACTTTGGAAATGTATACCAGTTCCTTGCCCGTACTCGTTCGGAAACCTGACCGTACGACCGTCCATCACAGGTATGCGAACTGGACCTGTAGGTCGGAATACTCAAAGGGCTTCAGGCGATTTGATGACAGTTACTGCAGCATATTCAACTTCCAAAAGGCGTACGCTGTGGGTACTGTTTCACACGTAGCATGCTAGCAGTTGATGTGTTCGTAGATCTTGGACGAACTCATCATTGCTGGCGAAATGCAAGAGTCCTCGAAGAAATCTGTTCTACGCGTGGTCTGTTCATAATACTAATGGATGCCCTCTGTTACTTATACATGCATGATCTCCCACAGGTCACGCAGTCAGATAGTGTAGAGGACCAGGAGGGTGGTGATGACATCATGGGACGTTTAGCGGCGCGCACCGGTTAGTTGCCCTTCTCTGCCTCCTTGTGCACTCCATAAACATGTTTTATCAAGGACCACTGATTCGCTGAGACCTAACGGACGATCATCGAGTCTCAGCATACCTTGGCACAGGGTAGGTACCAACCGACAAGGATCAAGAAGGGTCGCTCATGAATGTTGATGCATCTGACAGGCGTAAATAGACTATGAATCTGAAGCTGTAGTCTTGTTTTTCGCTTTATTTAGAATGTGCCATCGTACAAGGTCGAGAGTTGCAATGGAGTCTTCCATTGAAGAGTGACCAGTCGATCCATCTCCAGTTTGGATAGATATCCCAATGTGCTCCTTGGCGCTGATGAGATGGATCAGTGACTGCTGGAAACACGAAAATGGGGACACAGACAGGTTCTTTAAAGATCGTCTATATGGTGGCCCAGCTCGGTGGGGGAAAAGGATAGCAGTATCAACACACTGATAGTGTACCATGCGCAAGGCCCTGAGATCGTTCTCTAAGGCATGTCCAATGATGACGGTCTCGGAATTGATGAAAGAATCGAGCGATTGTCGTATCAAAGGCAACGTAAGCGATGCTTTTTGATGGTCCTCCTTTGTGATTCCAGAGAATCGGGTGTTGTAGTCCCTGAGAAACAGTCATGCGAGGTGAGTGCACTGCAGAGTAGCATACTGACATAACGTGGACCCCATCGTCCATCCGGACCAGTTCGTCGAAAATCTCGGTCCCAGCGCCACCGACAACCGATACGCGGGCTAAACGCATGCCACCTGTAGTGTAAATCATCTCGCAATCTAGAGCGACGACATCGAAGGCGGTGTCAGCGGCATTGTCACCGTTGCGGGATTTGGGGGGTCGCGTAAGCGAAAATGGCTGACGGAGGTGAAGATCCTTCGGGTCCGATTCATAAAAGACATGAACTCCTCTTGAACAGCCATCTTCGCTCGTGACCCTCGAACAACACGAGTACACTCGCAGTTTCTCACCTTCCAGAAGAGGTCGGAGTCGAAGAATGGCGACACAGGCATCTCGAACTTACCATTAATGGTTTTGCTAAACGGCTTCCCCCAATGATATGTACACTCATCGTGGGTAGGGGAGTCGGTGACCATGTAATGGCGACCACAACGCTCACATTTGGTGGTCTGGCCCAGCGCGTGTGGCTTTGATCCCCCTTCACCATCGGGTAATTCAGTCATGTAACCCCATTGCTGCATCGTGCCCGTGGACATGATGAGTTGTGAGAGTGCAGAGCGGGTGAGATGAAGTGCGTCGAGCTTGTTGCGTGCTTCTGCGCGTGCCGCGATGTCCCCCTCTGTGCCAACAGAAGGATGAGAGATGGACGTGGGGATGGCACGTTTCTTCAGGGAAGCGATCGAGTTTATGACCGCCTGAGAACAGGAATGAGATAGGAGGAAGACGGGGTCAGGTATGCGCACATTGCGATAGGTGAGCTTCGTCGAGTTTCTGTACACCTGTTCCTCTTGGCGTAGGGCATGCTCGGAGGCGAGGGTCGGGTTCGAGTGCAGGAGGGCATCGTACAAGACAACAAAGTGGTCATAAAGACTCTTGAGCATGGCCTGGGGGAACGATCAGGAAGAACCCGGCACCGCACGATGATCGCGCACCTGGCGGACAGGCAAGGCGACCTGGGACTGTGCAGCATTGACTCGGAGGGTGGGTACGCCAGTCTGTGAAATGTGGGGGGTGAGGGCGTCGAAGGAGTCGAGCGCACAGCACGCACGGAGTGGGAGCTAGCAGGGAGGGGGACTGGCTTCGCCGCGACTGTAGCTCTTCGTCGCTGTGGTGGGGGGCCCGAGGATGGTCCAGGGGCGGGGGTGGTAAGCTCAAACGGCCTCTTTGCAGGAACGGTGGCGGGCGGGTCAGACGACGTCGGGGTCACAGTCGCTGCCGTGATGGTTTCTGTCCGGGCTGCATCTGGCGCATGCGAGAACGGGCAGGCAGTGCAGTCTGACTTGCGAGGACACGACAGCGACTGGAACAGGCCCAGCGTCGAAAACATGGTAGGAAAACAACGTCTCGCGCACAGCTACCACCGCCATCACCACCACCACCACCACCGTCACTATGTCCTCCCGCGCCAAGAAGTCTGCCCAGGCGCTCCGTCGCCTTGAGTACGTCAACCTCCGCTTAGGTTTTTCTCAAGTCTTCCTCTCAACGTTCGACCTACAGAACTGACCGCACCCATCACCTCACCGGTCCATTTGCCTCCCAGACGTACCATATTTTCCTCCTTTATCCCCCGCCCATTGCTTGACTCTTGCATTTAGTCCTCTCGACGCAGGCACGCCTATTATGTCCCCTATGAGCCATATTGCACCACGGCCTGGTTTGTGGTCCGACCTCAGGTCCTCTAGATGGGTCGTCAATCCTGGTACTTTGTTTTCACGCGTGTCCACCTACACGTACTCACCTAGGCAGCCTCCTCATTCAAGCTCCTCTTGATACCCATCGTTCTTTATGTCAACTGGGAGGTTCTCGCTCCGTTCGTCGCTCAAGGTCTCCCAAACCCCTTCAGGCCGCTCCTCTTTATCTCTCACCCCGTCCTCTCCTCCCTTGACTCGGTCGTTCGCTATAGAAAGGGTTACTTGGACCTCGTCTTTGTTGCATACTATATCGTCTTTTTTTCTTTTGTTCGCCAGATCGTTACCTTCAACATCTGTCATCCTATAGCGCGTTATTTCGGCTTAAAACGCCCCACAAAGCTTGATCGGTTCGGCGAACAAGGCTACGCCGTCGTCTATTTCGCTGTCATGGGTGCTTGGGGTTATGTTAGTCCCACATCAGCCTTTCCTTCATCTCCTTTACGACTTTTATTTTTCCCCTAGCACATCATGTCCCAATTACCGACTTACTGGTACCGGACCGAACACTTTTGGCGAGGTCTCTCTTTTCTTTTCCTTTTCTGACGGTGATCAAATATCCTAACATTTCCTTATCCACAGGTTATCCCCACTGGGACATGATGCCTGATTTGAAGCGATACTACCTTATGCATTCGGCCTACTGGTGTCAGCAGCTTATCGTTCTGCTACTTCGTCTCGAAAAACCACGCAAGGACTACACTGAACTTGTTGCCCACCATTTCGTCACGCTCTGGCTCATTGGGTATGTTCTCCTCCTCCCGTTCGATCTCAGGGGTCAATACTCGGGCTGTCTTACAGGTGGAGCTATCTGGTCAACTTGACGTTCATTGGCAACGCGGTGTATATGAGCATGGATATCCCAGATGCCTTTCTTGCAGTAGGGGTTCTTTCTGCCTTGTCCATCCACTGTTTGACCTTTTCCGATAGTTGTCCAAGATTTTCAACTACCTGCAGCTTACACGGGCAAAACTAGTCACTTTTATGACATTCCTTTGCATATGGACGTTAGTCATGTTCTTTGTCCATCTGTGTCACCATAACGTGCTTTCTTGCAATAGATACTTCCGGCACTATCTGAACATTGTGATGCTCTGGTCGGTCTGGTATGAATTCGACCTGATCCCGTGAGTTCGGCTGTTTCGGCTTTGCAGCGCCACTAACTTTCGACAGTGAGGCCAACCGAGTATGGGCACCAGAAACAGGGGCTTGGCTCGTTTGGTGGATGAAGTATCAAATCTTTACTCCCATTCTACTACTCCAATTCCTCAATCTATTCTGGTATTATCTGATCGTGCGCATTGCCCTGAGGTCTGTCATGTCATACTCCAATGCTGTGTCCCTTGACGTGGGTATTGTAGGTCCCTGAAGCCCTCTACGATGACGGACGACAGGTCAGACGACGAGGATGATGGTCATGTTGACGACGCAAAGGAAAAGGAAGAATGAACACGTTATCTCACGAGCAGCATCACGGTATCCAAGATCAATGATCCGAACACTATAATTTCTCCTTCATTGACCCAAATCACCACGTACAAAAACCGAACATGCTCAGAGTTGAACCATGAAACTTGGCTTGATCACTCCTCGTCGTCGTCGGGAACGCTGGATTGGGTCGTTTGAATGATGGGCCCACATACACCCTCTTGGTCGGAAAAGTCATCGTCTTCTTCCCAGGTATCAAAGTTTACTCTGACACCCGCACCCGCACTCGCCTGTGGTGTTGTGGTATTATTACCTGTGCGGTTCGGCCAGCGTTTCTCTCGTTGCATGTCAATGTGTTCCCCAGAAGCCATGGATTGCAATGCCAGCATTGTATACTGGCTGAGCCTTGAGTGATCCATTCAGCCGAAAACATCGTCAACGTACATGCGCATCGTTCCCTGCGTTGTGAAGGCATTTCGTAGTGATCTGGAGGTGTCTACAGACACGCTCTAGAGACCGGCGGTTGCCACCTGCTTCACCCTCGAGGGCAGCGAATAGGTCCGAAGTGTCGATGATATATATACCGTCTTCCGGGGGTGCATCTGGGAGCATGAAGGCCATGTTGGGTAACGAAACGTCCACATCCTTTGACTTGAGGTACCTGGCGTTCGCGTTAGACACACACGACGACAGGAGACATGAACGTACTTGATATCCTGGTTGTTGTCATGAAAAATCAGAAAGAGAGGGCCAGTAGTTTGAAGTTTTGCGACGAGCGTTTGGATGCGGGTCTTGAACGATTTCTTGTCGACCTCCTCGCTCGTACCGAAGGTAAAATACTACTCGCGCGTTCAGGAGGGATGGAAGGGCGAGCAGACAGAAACAAAGGCATACTTCTCTACGATCCGGAACGAACGTGTTCGTGTAATACTTGTGTTCCTTGACGATGAGGTGGCCCTGTTCTTCGATCTGCTCGCCGTCCTTCCAGCGGACGGCGCTCCACCCGAACTCGGTGAGGAGGGTGTGATCCCTGTCCCATGCCTCAAAGTCGAGAGCACACCACACGCCGCGTTTCTGCGACCAAAAGGAGCGCACGCGCTCGAATATGTCGCGACGGGCATTGAGGGTCGGATCGACGCCCTTGAGACGCTTGTTGTTTTTCTCGATTTGCTGTCGGGGGCGATCAGCAAGGACGGGTGTGGATCCTCGATGCGATCCCACCTTGAGCGCCTTGCGTAGCTCATCTCTGCTGCGAAACTGGACGGGGGACACGTGTCTGAGGCTCGATTCCGTGAGGAGACAGTCGGAGTAGGGCAGTGGGATGGGGCGTCGTGTGAGCTGCATGGCGTGCAGCCAGTATCTCGTGTACTCGACCTGGGCGGAGGAGAAGAGGAGGCGGGTCTCAAAGTTTTGGAGCGTGCCCACGAAGAGTTCTACGCCCTGGACGTCCGCCTTGTGGAGCGGGTGATTCGGATCGACGAGGGCGTCCTGGGCGAGGACGGCCTTGAGGGGGCTGCGATCGAGTGGATCGGGGAGCGCCTGATGCCTGTGCGCTGGCGTCGGCGACGAGGGCGACGCGACGAGGGACGGCCGGGACGCACCATTCAAAGACGATGTCCGTGTAGCGATAGTAGCCAGTGATCACAGGCGACACCATCCAAGCACCAAAATGGCAATCGCACACGGTTGACTTGCACTCGCCGCCATGGCCCAGATCGTGCAAAAGCGAAAGCGCCCTCAGCAGGACGGCGGCGGCGACGACAGCAGCAACGGCCATGACCCGTCGTCAGTACCCCAGAAACGCCCCAGGCCATCCACAGCCCGCAAGACCGCCGGTGGGCCGCCCGTCGCGTCGTCCTCGCTCGACAAACGCCCCCGTGAGCACCGTGCCCGTCTCCCCCACGCGCCAGCTAACTCGCACCAGGCCAATCAGATACCGGCGAGCAGCCTGGTCAGCGCAAGAAGCGC